>JAOXJP010240502.1:0-37869 GCA_025762735.1 Platanus orientalis | reverse complement strand
CTAAAAAAATGACTGGTAACCATTTGTATATTATTTTAATTTATTTGTACATGACTTAAATGTTTTATATAGTTATTATAGTCCAGAATGTGTAATCATGCTCAACATAGATTGAAATTTTCATAACAGTTTGCATCAAAATTTTCATAATTTTTATAATATTTCGAAACATTCTAGTGAACTTTCCATTAATCGCCATGATTAATAATCCATCAAAATCAAAATTTTGAACCTTGAATAGGTCTAGAGTTCAAACCTACATCTCAACATTTTTTTAATAATTCATGGGCCGGCCCGAGGCCTGATCAATTAATAAAGGCTAGGCTCAAACCCTGACCCGAGCCCAGTCTATAATAATAGGGCCGACCCTGGGTCTACCATGACCCGGCCCATGCCCACCCCTAATTCTGCCCATTGTTCTCCTGATTCACCCTTGTCATCATATAATAATCATATTTAGTCTCACTCATCTTAATGTCAAAGGACAAGTACTAGTGGATCTAAATGGTCACACCAAACATTTGTCCAGCTACTTACGCATAGTAGAAGTTTTTGTTCTAGAAAACCCTAATAAAACATGTCTTTTGGAGAATATAGTTAATTAAACTATAAGAAGGAAGAGGTGACGTAACTGTATTCCAATTGCATGACCCCTCAGAGATAGGTGATGAAATAACTCGTATGCCGCAGATAGGCTCGCTGTTGCTTTCTTCCTCCCATGCCCCTTCTTTCCCTGGCTCAGATAGGCTCGTTCGCTGTTGCCCTTTGCTGGAGCAATTTGATCAGTTCTGGAAGGGCAACCTCAGCACGATCGCCCTTCGACAGCTCCCCTGCGACTTCTGCAGGAGTGACTTTGGTGTTCTCATCTATTAGACTTTCGACCACACCAATGAGCTCGTGTTCATGATCTTCGCTTCGGAGATAATTGGAAGCAAGGAGCTTGAACCCATCACGGGTGCAGTAGGACAAATGAATCTCCATGTCTATACGACCAGGGCGCAACAATGCAGGGTCAAGCGACTCAAGCCGGTCCTTGTGGTTGGTGGTGAACACGATGATACGCTCGTCTCCACAGCTAGACCACAGGCCATCTAGAATGTTGAGAAGCCCTAAGAGTGTGAACCCCTGCGGCAACGGAAAATCTAGTATTCCTTTCCATATCTTGTTTCTAAGTACATATAAGCAGTGCAAGTACATTAACATACTCTGGGAAATATAAACATTTCTAACTATTTCTTGAAAGTCAACACTCTCAGAGCTCCATTAATTAATCTTACCCAACAAAAGGAGTTCCACAATTTAACGATGCCCTGCTATATTTTTCAAGCAAGGCTTTAAATGCTGGATTTCTCAATCATTTGATGTGGCCATAACCGAAGCCTGAAACCCCAAATAATGAGAATTTTTTCCAGTTCGTTACACTAATCAGAAATCAAATTTTCTGAAATTTCAGCAACATTTGGAAAATGGTTTTGGTGAATCCTAGTTCCCATCTCCACCTCCAACCCTAATAGTCACTTTTGGCCTTATCACCATGCTGTTCGTAACAGCTGCAACCCTGGTTTTAAAACACTAAGGATTTTAAAAATAAATAAATAAATAAAATATAACAAATCCTTCAAGAGTAGGGGCATAAGAACATTTTCCATGGTAAACAGTACAATGGAAACTAAATCCAAGATAATGTTTCCCTAAGCTGCATGGAGGGGTTTTACTAGACTTCCCCTAAAACTACAAACAACCACTAAGAACCCTGGTCTTAAAATTTGCGAAATGAAGACAATCTCCATTTCATATTTAATGGTATTATGAATGCAGATGTTAAAATATTTCAAATTATATAGAACCTTCTCTTTTTATTAATTGTGTTTTTCCTCTTTTAAGTTTAATCCCTTACCCTTATGACTCATGGAAGCTTCCTACATGTTGCGGTGTAACAAGATACTATGCATACAACGCTTGCACACGCATGTATGGGTGTGGGCAAGGGCTTGGGTGCTAGAGGTGCATCTGCACATCCTCATGAAAGGATCACAAAATTCCACAGATGTTTATGACGCAGGCATGAGAAGGTCTGAAAGCCCATTAGCCAAAGTCCATAGAAGAGTGTGCATGGCACTTAGTAGGCTAAGAAACCACACTCTATATAAAGCCCATTGTGAGTATACACACACACACACACACACACTCGCTCACAATGCCATCTGACTCTGAAAGCCAGAAATTAAGATCAAGTTCTTTATTAAAATAATTGGTTTAAGATTGAAACCTGGGACTTGAGCAATTACAGGAAAATATTGTTCTCTGCTGGAACATGCACTTCCATTGAGATAAAAGACTTGTTTCTGAACTCGGTTAAATCCCAGCGTTAGTGTGGTTAGATCCTTAGTTCAAATCGGTGGGATACCTCAAAT
Source organism: Platanus orientalis (assembly GCA_025762735.1). Lineage (NCBI taxonomy): Eukaryota > Viridiplantae > Streptophyta > Magnoliopsida > Proteales > Platanaceae > Platanus > Platanus orientalis. The sequence goes on along the minus strand of JAOXJP010240502.1, from coordinate 35,455 downwards.
ATCATAAAGAAAACTAGGGTTTTTTTTTTGTTGGTAACTCTTTTACTCGGATTAAGTATTAAAAGCATGATTTTGTTCAATTTAAATAGTAATATTTTAAATCCAATTCCAAATTGTTGACAATATGTCAAATGCTCTTGAATCGGTGATGATGAACATGTTTAACCCTTAAGAATTACTGTTTTGGAATCCTCTCGTTTCATGGGAAAGAACAATCCTCTCGTTTCATGGGAAAGAACAATGCAAGATCGGTACAAAAGATGGAATTTATTTTCAGTCAGGTCATATGTTGGTTGAAGAATGTCCTACAATTCCATCTGAGATTCGAGTAACTCATAATCAAATAACTAACCAACAAAGCACAAAAATGGATGGATGATGACTCTACTTGTTGTCATCATGTTTTACAATCTTTATCAAATGCTTTGTTTGATCAATTCACTAAAAAAGACAAATAAAATACTTATGGAATGCGCTAAACACAGTCTATCTTGATGAGGAAGAAAGTAGCAAAGGGTTTCATGTTGCTAATTACATGGATTTCAAGAGTGTTGAAGGAAAATCGATTATGAAACAAGTCCAAGAGTTTCAAAAGATTGTAGATGTTATCAATGTTTAGTAATGATATTGGATTCTAACTTACGTGTAAGTGTAAGAATCACACAAAAATCATCATTATAGAAGGATTTTCATGTCAAAATGATGAGGAAAAAGAAGGATATTTCTTTGGAACAACTTCTACATTATCTACACTCAAAAGAGAATGCTAAGGGAAAAATCAGGAAATAGAAGCTGGTCACTAAAGGCTCACATTGCTAGATGAAGTTCCAAAAGAATTTTGCTCCAAGAAAGGGTGATTTCAAGAATAAAAGGAAAAGGGCATATGTTAACAAAACCAAGCCAAAGGAAGACTATAATTGCTATATTTGTAGAAAGCATGGACACTTAGCTTGTGTGTGTCATTTTTGAAAAAACAAGAAAGACAAGAATACCAAGGAAAGAAGGGAGACAAGGGTGAACAATTTCTTGCAGTCATGACTGATGTTACTATGGTTGGAGGAGATGTAGACACATGGCTCTACATTGGTGTGATACATAGTGATAAAAATATTTTCACAAACTGTGAAGTAGTGAAGAATGAAATAAACATATTGACGGGAAATTCCTCATAATCCAAGGTCATGGGAAAAAGGTTCTATTATACTAAAGTTTACCTTTAGAAAATCTATACTCCTCAGAGATGTCCTACATGACCCAAACATTAGGAAAAATATTGTCTCCAATTCATTACTGAATAATCATGGTTTCAAAATGATGTTCAACTCTAATAAGTTGGTTCTGTCCAAGAAAGGCATTATTGTTGAGAAAGGTTATGCAACTACTAGGATGTTTACGCATAATGTTATTGGATTCTATTTGTGTTTGAGTCTTGATTTATGGCATGATAGATTGGGACACATTAACATTAAACAGAACCCCAATCATGACTAATTAGCTGCTTTAGTAATATTTCAATAGAATAATGTGTTGTGTGAAATAAGTGAAAATTTTATAATAAAAAAAATCCTTCAAAGGAGTAGTGAGATCTTTAGGAATATTAAATCTTCTAAACTTAGATATTAATACATTGTCAAGAAAAATAAATAAATATTTCACAACTTTCATCGATGATACATCAAGATATGCCTATTGAAGACTAACGATGAAGCATTTGAGAAATTCAAATCCAACTACGTTGATATTAAAAATGTACCTAATTAAAAATAAAAATAAAAACAAATTACTAAGATTTGGTTGTGGACATGAATATTTAGATTCTTAATTTACTAAATTATATGAAGAAAATGAGATTCGGAGAAAAACATATGCTTTGTATACTCTTGCAGAATGCAATTGCAAAAAGAAATAATTGCACATTATCTAAAATTGTTTACCTAATGCTTTTAGCATAGAAATAAAGAAATCCTAATCTTAGTTATCTCTGAGTATAGGGATGTTTTGCACAAGTTAAGTTACCTAATGTACATACTTCAAAAGTTGGATCCAAGGGGAACAAATGATGTCTTTATAGGTTAATCTATCCTAAGTAATGCCTACATTTTTCATAATCCAGAAAGTCCTACCCCATACGGATTGTAGAATCTATTCATGCACATTTCTTTGAAAATCATTTTTCTCTAAAAGAAAGATCTAAAATAATGATTGTAGAAGACTCTCTTTCAAAAAACAGAAAGGAACCCCTAAATATTTGAAACTCACTGAACCTCAAAAGATCACCAGGGAAAGAATTTTGAAGGACTTTTGCCCTAATTTTGTGGGTTTTCAAAAAGAAATTATTACTCAAGGGTACCATTGACTAGAATGATAAAAAATATATTGATCAATATAAATTTGATCAATCGAACTTCGATTGAAAATATTTTGGATCAATCGAACGTCTTAGAGTTAAAACAACATTCTGTCAGACTGATTGAAAAATATTTGGATCAATCGAGCCATTTCAATTGGTCAAAAATAAGTACAATCGCTCAAAACTGGAAATTTGAGTAAAAAATAAAGTTCCAAAAACTGAAATTTCTATTTCAAAAGGTGTGGGACCCACTAGATTCGACACAAAACTCTGGTTTATCCAATTGAGATATAAAAAATTAAGAAAAAAATGTAAGAAAATGAGAGAAAGAGAAAGAGAAAGAGAATGGGTTTTGAGAAAAAGGGGAATGGAAATCCCTAATTTGGCAAAGGCAAGCCATGAAACCCAAGAACCTTGATAATTTCTGTTAGTTTTGGGAGTTTTCTTCTAGATTTTCATGAAATTTAACTATGCTACATAATCTACATCTTGGGCATTGTACAAAGGAATTTTGGATGGCTCCTTAGAAGGAAAACATAAAGGAAAGGAGATCTTACAAGAGAAGCCTTGATATTTTGGAGAAGATATTGGTGTTCTCTATTAGACCTTCGACCTCCCCAATGAGATTGTGTTCATGATCTTCGTTGTGGAGATAATTGCGAGCAAGGAGCTTGAACCCATCAGGGGTGCAGTAGTACATGAATATGCACATCCATACGACCAGGGCACAATAATCCAGGGTTAAGCCACTCCTTGTGGTTGGTGCTTAACACGATGAAACACTCGTTGCCGCAGCTAGACCACATGCCATCTAGGATGTTAAGAAGCCCTAAGAGTGTCAACTCCTGCATCAACGAAAAATCTAGTATTCATTTCCATATTATGTTTCTAAGTACATATAAGTAGTGAAAATGCATTACCATATTCTTACATTGGGAAATATAACATTTCTAACTATTTCTTGAAAGTTATGTTGACTTTCGAGGTATGATGGAAGTATGAGTTTGAAGATGAATCCCGATACATTGAAGATGAGTCCTCACATGACGTGAGAGCATTTGTAGCATTCACCAAAGGATTACCTAAGGTTTCCCTGAGTGAAAGTGAGGAAGAGGAAGAGGAAGATGAAGGTGAGGAAGACCTTCAAAATGCCTATAATAAACTTTATAATGAAAGTGTTAACGAACTTAGAAAGGAAGTCAATGAGTTAACTAAAAACATAAAGTCTTTGGAGAAGACTCTTCTTCAAGTACAACAAAGTTCCTCACTTGAGGTTGAAAATAAACACTTTAGAAGGCTCAAATCTTCAAGAGATAAATGAGGAGTTGAATCCGAATATTCTTTACCTTAACATGAAATTAAATGAAATGATCATAGTGTCATTTCATGAAAAGAAAGAAAAAGAAAGACTAAAGTTAAAGTGTTCTGACCTCACTACTAGGACCAGTGAACTTCAGAATGATGTAAATAGATTAGAAGAATATAAAAGAAGATCCATAAGCCTCTTAGCCCAAGAAGATGAAAATTTTGAACATATCTTGACCATAGGCAGAGAAAGTAGTGATAGGAGAGGATTGGGATTTGAATACGAGGATTCAAGTTCTAACTCTTACACCCATTATGGTAGTACTAGAAATGTCTTTGTAAAATGAAAAAAGAAGGAAAAAGCTACTACTCCTACCCTACTAAAGCATACCCATAAGCAAAATTTATGTATACTCAAAAAGGGAAGGTTGTTCAAGAGGCCTCAACCTCTAGACACGCATCCTCTTCCCAAGGGAAGTCACCTACGCCAAAAGGAAGACAACGGGTACCTAGAAACTCTCAAAACTTTGTCCCCCTCTTATGGTCCTCAAATCACATGTTATTACTATGTATTGTTAGGACATATGAAATTTGGATGTAAAAAGAAGGCAAATGACTTGAGATTTTATAATTTCAAGAAAATAGGAAAAAAGAAAATGATGGAAGGGCTAAAGAAACAATTTTCAAAGAACTAAAAATGCAAATCTAGAACACAAGAAGAATTTGGATCAAATTAAAAAGATCCAAAACAAAACAAATTTGAGTGGAGAAGACTTGGGTTCACAAAGAGAATCTCAAGTGTCTTGTCATCCACACAACTCTTAGAGTTAGAAATACTTTCAAATGGTACTTGGATAGTGGATGTTCGAGTCACATGACTAGAGATAAATCTCTCTTCAGTTAATATGAAGAAAAAGTGGATGGCATTGTCACTTTAGGTGATGGAAATGCCATCAGATACATGGTATAGGAACAATTAAAGCACCTGGACTACCTAAACTTTCAGATATTCTTTATGTGCAAGGCCTTAAACACAACTTACTAAGCATCAGTTAAATTTGTGACAAAGGCTATGCTATCTATTTCGCTAAAGGCTACTATGATATAAATGACACAAAAGGTGAAAGAACCCTTGTCAGAGGATTAAGCACAAGTGAAAAATGTTATGTCATAGATTCAGACAACACTGATTTTGACACTTGTCTTTTCTCGCACACTGATGAAACCAACCAGTGGCATCAAAGATTAAGCCACATCAACTTCAAATATCTAGATAGACTAAGCATGCAAGATATTATCAAAGGGCTACCTAGTCTAAACAAGGTGGAAAACCCAATTTGTGATGAATGCCAATTAGGGAAACAAACTAGGACTAAGCATAAAAAAGAAAATCAAATTGGAATAAGTAGATCTTTGGATCTCTTACACATGGATTTGATCAATCCCACTAGGACTCAAAGTCTAAGGGGATAAGAGATGTTTTTTTTGTGGTAGTGGATGATTTTTTCGAGGTACACATGGGTTGCCTTTTTTAGATAGAAATCAGAAGCATTTGATAAGTTCATGATCCTATGCAAGAGAATGCAAATGGAAAAAGAACTCACTATCAAGAGAATAAGGAATGATCATGATGGAGAATTCAAAACCACAAATTTCCCAACTAGTATAATGAAATGATAATTAAGCATGAATTCTCTGCTCCTAAGACCTCCCAATAGAATGGGGTGGCTCAAAGAAAAAATAGAACATTACAAGACATGGCCAATGTCATGCTAACAAGCATGAACTTAGCCAAAAGGCTCTGAGCTTAAGCAGTTAACACTGCATGTTATATCATAAACCCGGTTTACCTAAGACTTGAAAACAGCCTATGAAATCTGGAATGGTCGAAAACTGTTAATGTATGTAATGTTAATACCATGGACAAAACAAGTGTATGGTCTTATGTCTTGTGTCCTAAGTGCTCACATGTTCGAAACATCAAGTCAAGGTAGACCAAAGGCTAAAGTCACAAAAGGAATAAAGCATGTATTGCATATCATGTAAAGGCCTAAAAGTAAACCTTGGTGTGGTGGTAGATCCACTTAAAAATACTAAAGAAATGGCAGCTCAACAGACCCCCTGCACAGGTTAAGAAAAGTGTAGAGATTCGATCACAGATCTCATAATCAATCACGTCGTGATCAATCATGGATCTTATGATCGATCACAACCCTAGAGATGGTCTCAGTTTGAGAGACTCGAGGCCCTTGCCCCTTCTAAAGTGATCGATCATGAGAAAGATCACAGCTTGGGTGCTTGACTCTGTGACTGATCATGGATCTCGTGATCGATCATGAGCTGAATTAGACTAAACCCAAATTTGTGATCAATTAGGAGATCTGTAATCAATCACAAATCTCGTGATTGATCACGAGGGCAATTGTGTCAAGTTCTTTTTTTTCCCCATGTGAGTTTTTCAAAACTTGAACCCCGTATTTCAAAAATCTAAAATAAAAAATGGTTTTTCATTTTTAAAGATTCCTATCATATAGTTGTGGGTGCTTCTCACCCTTATAAAAGGGAATTTTTCCCTTTAAGGCAAACACTTAAAGAAAACTATAAATTGTAAGAAAATTTACCAAATTGAAAGCCTCTTTCCTTAAGAAAACCTTCATTCTCTCACTATTTTGAGTTTAAGTAACTAACATATCCTCCAAGAATCACTTCCATTCTCTTCTCTTGAATACAAATCTTCTACTATTGAGGAGAACTTGTGGTGAGCACTTCCTAAGAGGAACCTCAAACTTGACTGCACTCAAGGAGCACTAAAGCCAAGAGCTTGAAGTCTTGTGGGTAGCTAAAGAAAACTAGCTCAATAAGGAGTACCCCACTTATGCAAATAGCAACATCAACCAACTTGTGGTAATATTTGATTGACCTTGCATTCATACTTACTATATTCGTGTTTTGCTTCCGCCAGAGACACCGTGAATAGTTCACACTTGCTAGAGACACCAAATGTTGTTGATTAGCTTGTCAAGGGCAAGTAGTGTATGTTTTAGACATAGGTTGTATTATGCAATCTAAATGAAATATAACTAAGCTCAAGAGTGAGTTTTAGAAGAGTGAACGTAGGCCAATGTGTCGAACCACTATAAATTTATTGTTGTGGATTGAGTGTGTGATTGCTTGTCTCTTTACTTGTATACTCTCTACTACCTTTGCACTCTACTTGTTTGACAATATTCATAAGTAGACATATTGTAACACACACACACTTGGACTAATTTTAAGAAGATTAAAATCAATCCCAACAACTCAAAAAATGGTAGCATAACTTTAATATCCTATGCACCACTCCCCTCTAGGATAGCCTAATAGGTATTTCAACCATTATCATATGGTTTTTTAATTTTTTGGATTAAAAAATAAAAAAGGCACAAAATAGCGTCTGGCAGTAACCTAAGACCCAAATTTTATTGCTGGCACGTCAAAACTCAACCAAAATAAGTGAAACCAAATCCGACAACTTCCTTCTTCAAAAATGAACCTAACTATGCAAACAAACCCAGCAAAAAAGCAAAAAAGTAAAAGGAATGCTCATAAGTAGTGTCTGGCGGTAACTTGGGAGCCAAAACTTCTTGCCAACACATCAAATCTCAACCAAATCAAGTGAGATCAAGTCATACAGCTTCCTTCTTAAAAAGCGATCATGTTTGTACTAACAAACCCAACAAAAATCCTTTTGTGCGATCGGATCGAGCACTTTGACGTATTTTGAGGTTTTTTCCAACTTTGAGAAAAACCTTCGAAAACCCATCTTATAGGGATTAGAAAATGGTGAAAAACTTACCATAAATCCTCATAAATCATGATGAATCAAAACCCTAAGGTTTAAGGTTTTGACATCATACGAACATGCTGACAGGAGCGTACGGCCTACTGACGTTAGCATCTATACCGGCTCTGCAAAAGCTCTGTGTTTCAACAGCAATCAATCCTGGTGTTTTGCTCTGATACCAACTTGAAATTAGTGAAGGAAAAAGAGAGGAAGAAGAAAAAGAAAAGAGAGAAATCTTTGGGAAAAATTGTATGTGCTTATCGTACACACACGAAATATTTTATTAATATATGTAGAGAAAAAGATTGTATACCATAGTATATGGTATACAATACATATACATGTATATGAAACTTCTACCAATACAACCCTTAAAGTAATGTATCTCAACATGATCATGTATACAAGCTTAAGAAAGCATTGTAAGGGCTAAAACAAGCTCCTAGAGCTTGGTATGAACGACTCACAAAATTCTTATAGATCATCAGTTTGATAGAGGGAGTGTGAACAAGACAATCTTCATCAAGAAGAGAAATTGACAAATACTCATGGTACAAATCTATGTCGATATCATCTTTGGGTCTACCATTGAAAATATGTCTCACGGGTTTGCCTAATCTATAAAATATGAATTTGAAATATTATGGAGGGAGAACTCAAGTTCTTTCTTGGTCTACAAATAAGACAGACTAAAAATGATATACTCATGAGCCAATCTAAATTCACTAAAGATTTAGTGTCAAAGTTTAGGCTCAAGATTCCAAACCAGATAGCACTCCTATATCCACCAGCAATAAAGTTACTACTTATCTAACTGGTGTGGAAGTTGATATCAAACTATATAGAATCTTAATAGGAAGTTTGTTGTACCTAACAACCAGCAAACCTGACATTGCTTTCAGTGTAATATGTGCTAGATATCAAGCTGCACTTAAAGAATCTCATCTCACCGTAGTCAAACGAATAACCAAATATATAAATGGGACGCTCACATTTGATCTTTGGTACCCATTTGACACTAATCTAGTCATTGTGGGATATTTTGATTCAAATTAGGCTAGAAATTTGGAAGATCGTAAGAGCTCAAGTGGAGTATGTATCTATGTTAGAAATTGCTTAGTATCTTGGCATGGCAAGAAACAGACTTTGATCTCACTATCAACCGTTGAAGCCGAGTATATCATAGCTAATAATGGTTATACTCAACTGTTGTGGATGAAATAAATGCTCAAGGACTATTCGCTACAACAAGGCACCATGAATTTGTTCGTGGATCATATCAATGCGATAGATATATCCAAGAATCCTGTGCAACACTCGAGAACAAAACATATTGACATTTGACATCATTTTATTAGGGAATTGGTGAGAGATAAGATGGTGGCCTTAGAATATGTTTCTTCTCATCTCTTTAAGTTCCCTATATTAATGGCTATTCCATGCTTTAATAGGTACCCCAATGGAGTTACAACTGTAGAAACCTCTGCTGGTTTACCACAAGTCACAAAGAAAACGTGGGTTGAGGCTTTGGTCTCCCCACTACCATCCATCCACATGGTTGAGGTTTCGTTCTCCCAAAACCCACCCATGGTTAAGGCTTTGGTCTCCCAACATAAAGTTGAGACTTTGGTCTCCTTTACTTCATCAGGGGTTGAGGCATTAGTCTCCCCCAGGGTTGTGATAGCATTATCTATCTCAGCCAAAAAGAACAAGTTCAATGCTAAATCAAGGGGATATGCCCCCTAAATGATTTCAAATAAGTCAAGGAAACAATGGATACCAAAATCTAAATCAAACAAATAGTCAAAAGCCATTGAAACCTCTAAAAAAAGACAGAACGTTGTCTCAGGCAAGGGCCCAAAATTCCATTTGCCACAACAAAAGTGGGCGAATGAAATTATAACTTTACATTCACCAGAGTGTGGTCCCGCAAGTGGCATACACATTTCTCATTCGCGGACATATGCTCATAGACATAGGCATCATGCAGCAAAGGAAAAGGGAAAGGCCCGAATGCACAAGCCTGAGATTAACTACACTTGCCAAGGGGAAGTCTCAACTAGTAGCTCTGCACCTTTCACACACAGTTTAGTGCAAGAACATGTGGCAAATAATGATAAAATTTCACATTCATGCACAACTTTGCACTCCCAGAAGTGACAACAATCGCGCAATGTGGTCATGGCGAATGAAGATGAAATGTCACATTCGCTCACAATTCTGTGACATTCGCGTAACATATTTGTGGTGAATGAACAAATAAATCCTCATTTGAGCACACATGTTGGCTTGGTGCAAGATCTCCTTTTGCCACCTGAGAACCAGGGTTTGACTATAGTCCATATCACTCTCACAGGAGTTCCCATAATGCTTAGGGACCAGATAAAACAACAAATTATCAATCAGGCTGAAGTATTCAGGCCACCTAGCCATGAAGGAAATTGGCAACATAAGAGAAAGGGACCTAAGGCAAAGACCCCTAGGACACATGCTTCACAAAAGGACCAGTTACAAGGCAACGCGGTCGCTTACACCCCTCTTAAGAGGCGCAAATGGCAAAACAAAGCGAGGGTAGAGTTCAGAAACTCAATGCTCTTAACTCGATTTGATCTCCCTAAGGGAGATGAAGGAAGTAAACAACCAAAAAGGAGGAGAACCTTGTCCTTTGAAGACAAACAAAAGGCCAAGGTACACCAGCTCTTTTATGAGCAACCAGAAATAAGGGGTATCCAAATCAATGCAATGTCACCATGGGCACACCCAATAAAAGATAACCCCTTATTGCCTTCCAATGCCAAAAACAATCTGGGTCGTGCACACCATGTCAGCAAAGGTAAGAAATTTGGACCCGTCCACAACTCCCAAGCAATAGTAATGTTCGCTGGGGCAAAGAAAGACACTCCTGATGATACTCCTAGTTCTCTTGAGTCACAACCATGAGGCTTTAACTCTACTGATATGATGAGTCAGTTAGTTGCAAGTGTCAAAACACCCATAACACCTTCAAGAGGGTTGCCAATTACCGAGAGGGGTCCTACAGCTTCTCCCATCATGTTTTATCATGAGGATATCTCATACACCACACATAGGGCCACTACAATAGTCAACGTTACCTCTACTCACAAGAATCTCAAGTTACAATAATAGGGTCAAGTAGAGGCCATGATTTTCCTATTAACCCCACAACAAATGTAGAAAACGTAGACCTCATAGATTATTGTTCTCATTCTGAAGGGGAACACACTACAACCATAGAATGGCGAGCTCAGATAGAAAGTTGAGACCATCGCCTAGCCGCTAAAGATGCTGCCATAACAGAGTTAAAAGCTATGATTAAGCAGCTCACACTTGAAAGTTAGGGTACAATCCCATCAAACCCCAATCTCACCATAACAAAATCAGCAAGGACATCTATCCCTAACTAAGTGCAAGGGGGTATGCTTGTTATACACCTGAGTATACCTTCGCCACTCTGCCTGGACCCACCCTTGCCACAAGTGTTGGGCCCAATATATCTGCTTCACAAAGGCCACCCATGCAAGCGCCCCCACAAGGTCTATATCTACAAGGAGCTCACCAGGCCACTCACCAGCAACAAGAGCTACCTTTGCATGAACCCATGCCTTTGTGGACATATGGTTACAATAGTTATACTACGTATACACAACCTCCCTTTATGTCGCAAGGACCATATGCACATCAGGTTCTACCCATGATGAACCCTAACTACATGTAGACAATGATGACTGAAATGCTTAATGAATACAAAGAACAAGAAACTGTAAGCATGTACATTACTGGAAAACCATATCCTCAGCATGTGGACACGATACATTTTTCGCCAAAGTTTGTCCAACCTCACTTCAACACATTTAATGGGACAACATGTCCAAAGCAACATATTACTCATTTTGAATCTCGGTGCGGTGCTATTGCACAAGACAACTTGTTATTAAAATTGTTTATATAATCTCTAGATGGGGCCACTTTCACATGGTATTCAAATTTGAAGCCCAACTCCATTTCAGACTGGGATTCAATGAAACAGGCATCCGTACAATAGTTCTATGGCATATATAGGCCTGTGAAGTTGTATGAGCTGACCAATGAAAGACAAAGGGACAATGAGTCAGTTGTAGACTTTATCAATAGATGAAAAAATATGTCTTATGCCTGTGAGAATGCTACTCTAATTAAGATGCTTCTAGAGATATGCTTATAGAATATAGCCTTTGAGCTTTCCTTCCATCTCACAGCTCAGAAATATTCCGGGTTTGATGATTTGATATATAAGGCGTCTGCTTTAGAAAGAAAGCTACTAGACCACAAGCATGAAAAGAGAGGAAAAACGGTGGTCAACAATGTGGAATCAGCCATGGTTGGCGCTAAGAGGCCACCCATTAAGTTGAAGGTTAAACATACTACAGAGGCAACCAAGCCAGCAAAGCAGGAAGCTCCTCCCAGAGGCCAAGCATGAAAGAACGCCAGGAGAAAGCCTAAATGTTCAACCCCAATGATTTAGAGTCTCTTCAAGTAAACAATTAAATCTCAAGATATCATACTCCCTGAGTCAAAAAGACTGACAGAAGATGATAAAGTCGATGACCCAAAGTATTGCAAATATCACCACATTCTAGGGCATACATTACAAGATTGCTTTGTGTTTAAGGACAAACTTCAAGAACTAATCGATAAAAACACCATGGAATTAGATGCATCTATAAGAGCCACGATCACCAATGTCGTCTTCATTAATGAAGATATGGTCGACTCTAGAAATGATGGCAATAATGGAGGCAAAGTGATATAGAAGAGAAGAACACAGGCGATATCACAAAACAAGGAGAAGATTCCCAGAACCGCAGACTCCACATCACCACCCCTGGGGTATGACCTATCAAAACAACCCCATCAGGCATTAAGTATATTAGAAGAGTTCATGTTTGAAGATCTACTCCAATCCTCGATAGCTTCTTGCAATATGATGTCAATTGCACATGACAAAAACCCTCACTCACGAGGCGAACGACAACGGGCACCAATGCCACAAGGATCAACAATAGTGATCGATTGATCGTAGAATACCATAACATACCAAGATCACTCCAAAAGGGTAACTCTTCCAATGGCTGTCTATAGATATAACGTCGAGGGTATCTCCATTGCACTAATAGGTCCCATACAAGATCCTTCATTACGGTCTGCTAGAATCACTCGTCTGCCAATGACACCCTGGAAGCGCACGTACTTTTGGAAGGTACTAGCCAAGTTCAAGAGACGAACTTTCCCTTGTCGTCGCATAATCTAGTTTGAGGCATTTCTACCTGGCTTCGAGATCTCGTTGTTCACCACTTTCTCAAATGAAAATTACCAATGTCTATGACATCATTTGTTTAAGTTCATGATATCATGTAGAGAGGTAATGCACAATAACAATTTGCTATTGTGATTGTTCCCACTCTCTTTTGATGGTTCGCCATTAGATTGGTATATGGACCTAGCGTCGTAAAGTATACCTTCATGAAGCCATTTGATCAAGATTTTCATCCACGAATTCATGAGGCCGGGCATGGAACCCTATGATCCTTGGAATACATATCTCCTAAGACAACCTCTCCAATAACGAACATATGAGGAATTTGATGGTGCCCCTGATTAAATCATTTTCTAATTATTGGACTCATGAAGGTTTGGCAAAATAAGGCAACGTATTAGATATGAGGTCTACCTTACTGAATTCCTCGAAGATTATCAGCTTCCTCCACTCACACTATATACAGGGAATGGGGATCCCCATTTTTATACCAATAGTTTCTTGTAGGAAACAAGCCTGCCAACCACTGCCCATGATATCTTGGTGCAGCTCTTCCTGGTGTCTCTAGACTCAAATGATTTTGATTGGTACTTAACACTACCATCATGTTTTGTTTCCTCATGGCCAATGCTTATCAATCGTGTCTATCGCCGACAAAGGGCGCATAAACATGACCGTCAATACATACAAAGTGTAGTACAGTTCTTACCTTAAGACCAATGGGACATTGATATGGATGTTAGTGACTCATTGACTTTAGCTGATGAGGATGAGGATGATCGAAATATGTGGCAGACTAGGCATCATGATTTAAACCTTTAAGACATGCTGCCATTGGTCATTGACTCAGACAACCCTAGTGATAATGAGTCTAGCTTTGTTTCTGCTTCTCAAGACCTCTCTAAGAATGAAATGTCTGATAACCCATAGATAAGGGCTTGCAATGTTACCAAACTTAAAATCACTACCCCGGTGGAGGGGGCACCAATCACATCCCCAACATGTCAACCAAGTCAAGTTGTGGTCCGGAAAGCATATCCCACTGCGAGACCCCATAACCAATCAACAAGCTGATGCAATGAAAAAGATAGCTATGAAAATCGAACATAGCAAAGCCATAAAAAAGATGGATAACCCTATTCCGTATGATGTAATGGCACATCTCAAGAAGATCTCATTATTCCTGACTATCTATGATGCCCTCTACATGTCACTAGAGCTCAGAGCCTCCATGATCTATGCTTTAACTCACCCAAACAAGTTCACCACAAATGATGAGATTGTTAAGGCTTCTTGGAAAACTGTAACGCGAGAGAGATTGTGCATGCCCACGATCACCTTTAAAGATACTGATCAGTATTCTAATGATCCTGGCCATAACTGACATTTATTCATTACATGTTATATCGACAATCAGCTTGTATCTAGGGTTATGATCGATGGCGGTTTAACAATCAACATACTTTCGGCTAAAACACTAGACTATCTAGGGGTATACCCATCTCAACTCCAGCCTAGCACACTTGTCATCCAAGGGTTCAATCAAAATGAGCAGAGTCCTCTAAGTACCCTTAGGCTAAGGACAAAGTTTGGCCACATTGAGGACTGGACACCCTTTTATGTGATCGATGCTGATACTGCTTATAACGCTCTCATAGATTGGCTATGGATGCATAAGTTCTAGGTGGTCCCATCAACGTTTCATCAATGTATCAAGTACCCATGGCAAGATACTCAGGGCACCATAATCGCCGATAATAATCCCTTTCAAACAGTAGAAGCCTATTTCGCCGATGCTACATACTACCAAAAGCCTGACCCCATAGAAACTCCAGTAAGAAACAATGAAGATGGAACTAAACTCAGGAAGCTTAAGGTAACGCATGGTGCCAAGCCTACTAAGGATAAACCTTTATTACTACCTGAGTCGGTAGCATAGGATTTTGTTCTACCTCTGACACATTTATCAAGAGTACATGTTGATCCTTACCGAACACCCTCCCTCTTTTTTCCTGAAGTCCCTACCCAACCCCCTAACCATTCAGGACCTCCCTTGGAACGTGAACTCAAGGACCCAACAAGTTTGTTGCCGTATACAAAATTGACTACTCAGTTACTCTAGAACTCTGGCTTTAATCAGGAGGGGAAATTGAAGAACTCTTACAAAGGCAAGGAAATTATTACCCAGTAGTTTGAGTTATTAGTCCTTCATTCTAAAAACAAAGACGACATAAGAGGGTTGGGCAGAAAGCCCACAAAGTTAAAAGTGTCTTCACATGCAATAATGACACATGGAATTGACCTATTCGAAGACGCTCCCTTTGAGTACTTGTTTACAGAAACATAATCATCACCTTCCGAAGACTTTATCATGGGCTCGGTAATGCCAGCCCCTTCAAAACTTGAAGATGGAGGTTAAGCAACAGTGGATGATCTAATCGAGGTAAATTTGGGTATGGAGGAAAATTTTCGCCCTACTTTCATCAATGCACGACTCTCCTTAGAAAAGTAGACACAATACCTGGAATTCTTGAGGCAAAACTGGGACGTTTTCACTTGGAATTACTCTACAATGCCAGGGTTAGACCCCAATGTGGTCTTTCATCAACTCGTCATCGACCTATCTCAGCAGCCTGTTAAACAACATCTCCGTAAAGCCAGACATGATATTGTTAACAAAATAAAGGGCGAAGTGGAAAAGTTTCTTAAAGCTAGGTTCATCCGTGAGGTCTGATATCCAAAATGGCTTGCTAACATTTTGCTTGTACAAAAAAATAATGGTCAAATCAGGGTGTGCATTTATTATAGGGATCTCAATAGCACATGCCTGAAGGATGACTTCCCTTTACCACTCATAGAGTTACTTGTGATGCTACCACGGGGTATGAAGCTCTATGTTTCATGGATGGTTATTCAGGATATAATCAGATACAAATAGACCCAGAGGATGAGGCTACCGCTTTTCGTACACTGATTGGTATATTTTGTTATAGAGTCATGCCCTTCGGTCTAAAGAATGCTGGCACTACTTATCAGAGGGCAATGACCTATATATTCGAGGACCTATTACATGATGCCGTTGAATGCTGGGTCGATGATTTGGTCGTAGAGACAAAACTTAGGCAGCATCATATTATTGATTTAGACCGGGTCTTTTAATAGCTCTGTCGTTATTGAAAATGAACCCTCTCAAATGTGCTTTTGGCGTATCATCATGAAAATTTCTCGGATTATCATTCAGCACAAAGGAATTGAGATCGATCCTAAGAAAATTACAACCATAGTCGAGATGCCTACACCATAGAACATCACTAAACTTAAGAGATTACAGGGTAGACTGCGTATATTCAACGGTTCATTTCAAATCTTTCGGGATGTTGCCAACCTTTCTTACGACTAATGATTAAGTTAGTTCCTTCCATATGGGACCAGGCTTGTCAAAACGCCTTCGATAGTATCAAACAATACTTACTGAACCCACCAGTGTTGATGAGCCCGATCCTGAGTAGGCTATTATTATTATATGTGGTGGCTATGGAATCATCTCTAGGGGCATTGTTGGCTCAACACAATGAGGAAGGTAAGGAACATGCTCTATATTACCTCAGCAGGACAATGGTTGATGCCAAGTTAAATTATTCTCCCATTAAAAAAGTTTGCTTAGCTCTGGTATTTGCACTACAAAAGTTGAGGCATTATCTCCTTACTACATCGGTGCACCTTATATCAAGGGCCGACCCTTTGAAATACATCATGAGCTGTCCCTTAGTACAAGGGTGCATTGCCAAGTGAATTGTCCTTCTCTAAGAGTTTGACATTCACTATATCCCACAACACACGATTAAAGGACAAGCATTGGTAGATTTCTCAGCAGCTCATCTGGTACCCGACAACTCGCCCCTGCAGATGGAGTTTCCAGACGAGAATGTCATGCAAGTACAGATAAAGAAAGGCTAGAAAATGTTCTTTGACAGAGCATCCCGGGGTCCTTCCACCACCCTAGGAGACAATACTGATAAGTTCTCAGGGATTAGTATTGTTTTCGTCACCCCAAATAACGACATCATCATGCACTCCCTTACAGTAACTGAGGGATGCTCAAACAATGAAACTGAGTATAAAGCTTTAATTACAGACCTTGAGCTAGCCTTGGAAATCCCTATAGATGACCTCACAGTTTATGGAAATTTGGAGCTCATCATTTGTTAGTTGAACGGTTTGTATCATATCAAAAAGCCAAGCTTCACGCCTTATTTTCAAAGAGCTAAAGATTTAGTTAGGATGTTTAGACGCTTACAAATACAGCATATCAGAAGGGATTCCAATGAACAAGCCAACACACTCGCTAGCTTGGCAACGTCTCTGACACATCCAAAGGATGATTATCTCATCATTCACATTGGCGAAAGAAGAGTCGTGCCCCCGTTGGCCTCAACCATAGAAGAAGATGTTCTCCTTGTCTGCAATACTGAATTATCCACATACGATGGACAAGGCATCAATGGTACACCAACTACAAAAGCGAAAGATTGGCGTGAGCCATTGATCCAACACCTCATGGATAGAGTGGAGCCATCTGACCATGTCAAGCACACACCTCTCGATTTACGTTACAAGATAATCAACTATACCAAAGGTCTCTCAATGGCATATTGTTGCGTTGTTTATTAGTTGATGAGGCCAGCACCGTAATGAATAAAGTGCACGTTGGGGTATATGGCACACATCAGAGTGGCTTTAAGCTCCAATATCAGCTAAAAGGCTTGGTTATTATTGGCCGACGATGGTGGTCGATGGTATTGAATATGCTAAAAGATGCCATATTTTCCAACTGCACAGTGATTATGGCCATGTACTTGCTAAACCACTGCACACTACCTCCTGCTCATGGCCATTTTCTAAATGGGGATTGATATAGTGGGTCCCATTATCCAGACTTCTGCCAAGGGGCATCGGTACATTCTGGTTACAACAGACTACTTTTCCAAGTGGGCAAAAGCTGTTGCCCTATAGAAAATCAAAGCCTTTGACGTCATTTTATTTGTCAAGGTCCACCTCATTTATAGGTTTCGAGTCCCCGATCGCATAATCACAGACAATGGCCAACCATTCGTGAGTTCACCTTTGTATCGACTCATGGCAAAGTACAATATCCACCTAGAACATTCTTCAAGATATTATCCCCAAGCTAATGGTCTAGTGGAAGTTTTTAACAAAACCCTCTACAAGAGCATCAAGAAATGGTGACTAGACATAAGAAAGACTGGCACGAGAGCTTACCAAAAGCACTCTGGGCATACCGCACCACCTTTTGTACACCTATGCAAGCAACCCCATACTCTGGTATTTGGAGCAGAGGTGGTTCTTCCAGTTGAAGTACAAATTTCATATTTATGGGTTACTATACAGGACAGCTTAATAGAAGTAGAGGCCACCAATATTCGCCTTTCAGAACTAGGAACCCTTGATGAGTCCAGGGTCACCGCACAACAGCAATTGAAGTTATACCAAGCACGCATGGCTAGAGCTTACAACAAGAAAGCTAAGCTTTGCTCCTTTACCAAGGGTGAACTCGTTCTTCTCGCCAGATCACCACTTGATCCCACAAGGAAAAATGAGGGTAAATTTGCTTCTAAATGGGATGGTCTATATACCATCGAAAAGGCCTACCCTAATGGTACATAGTTGCTTTGTGATGTAGAGGGCAACCAAATCCTCCCTATTACCAATGTCAGATTCTTGAAGAAATATTATCCTTAGGATGGCTCATAATGGCCTTCAAGGAACTATGTCAGTTTGATCCTGTCCTATATAGGTACATAGGTAGTCCGGGCATTTTTTTCCCTAAGGGCAAAAAAGGGATCAAAACGCTACCGATCTCATTAAAAACCAGTAATCGTAGTGAGATACAAAAGGTAGGCACACCCCAGTAATAGATTAAGACATCCTAAGGGCAAAAAAAGGGAAAAATATATATTACGCGTGATGGAATGGGTGTAGTGGAAACCCATCTGGGCACCACAAGTAAAACAATCCATTAACGACAAGACCAAATCCTCGCTGATCACAATGAAAACCAGTAATGGCATTGTGATGTAAAAATTAAGCAAACCCCAATTCTAATGGGCAACCATTAAGGGCAGAAAAGGGATAAAACACCCAAAATCCCATAATCGAACCATGATCGAGCTTAATCCTGTTTAAGGGTACGAAGGCAGCCTGCCATAACAAGATAGGTGCAGTCCCATCATCACCCATTCCACATCCTCTCTTTGAGAACTATATCATTTTATTTTATAACTACATGATACATTTCTCAAAGGGGGGAAAGGACAATGTAAATATCATAAATATCTATGAAGGCATAAATTTTTGGACAGAAATTAAAATTTTTTATTAATATAAAATGTCGCTACAAGGATGCTGTTACAACAGAGGACGCTCTGCCCTGTTTCCCTACACTACTCTCAGTCTCTTGTTGGGTCATGGCTGTTGAAACTCAAGAGTTTGGCACGCAATGAAGGCAACACCTTGGCATTCACCTCTAGAGCATTGTTCACCGCATCAACATCTGATTGTGTTGCATTCAAGTTATAAATAGCCTCTCTAGAGATTCCATTATGCCAGTCAATCTCTCGACTCATTAATTCACCTCTACAATGGTCCACCATATAAATGGTTCAACGATAGAGTTGCTCACATGATCGATGAACCCCTTACGAGTTTCTAGGAGATTCATAACTTTGTTGAAATGCTCCTTTAATGCCTCCATCTGCACCATTAATTCATCGGCATCCCTCATTTGTGGCCTAATCTCGTCTAACACTCGAGTCTGCTAGGCGGTTAGGTCAGCCATTTTAATCTCCTCCTCTTAGAGGCGTAGGCGAACATCATGCTCTAGCCCTTTTAAAACCTTGATGTCCTTTGCCTCACAAAGTTCGGACAGATCATCAAGAAGGCATATGATTGTGCCCCTGGATTTGGAAGTGTACACATATTTCTATACGGTCTAGCGAGTCCAAGATTTCTTGCCGAATGAAAGAAACATCCACCTCCTCAGCAGATAAGCTGACTAAATGCCTAATCAGTGTGTCATGTTCGGGGTGAGCCTTAGTAACTCTTGTCTCCACCTCCGCAATTATGGGTATCCTTATTATATCTACAAAAGAAATCAGTAGCATTAGACCATGAGAACCAAAAAAAGAGACTGAGCATAAAATGAACAAAGGACTTAAGGAGTACCGTGGTCAAATAAAGGCTCGGCACCCTCTCCCTCAGTTGAGGAACACTCATCTCGCTTCACTTGAGATCCTGATGGCCCTCCAACTTCAGCTTTTCTCTTGGGAGCCATGTCTAAGACACAAAGCGAAAGTATTCGTAAAGGCGGACGGAATGAAAGGGGCAGCAGGAGTAATCCTCTTATTTATAAACATGAACGGCTGTGATCTTTTAAAAATGAGCATCTTGGAAAAAGAATGGAATGATGGATTCATCCCGTCGTGAAGATTTAAACTCAGCATCACTTGAGCATCCTTTGCAAAAGGAACAGTCCGGCATCGCTAGCGGTAGGACCACACTAATGCTGCTTCAGGGACATATGTATATTGTCACAATGTTTGCCATAAAGGGCGCAACACCTGGAAAGGCATACATAACCATGGCTTCTAGTCTCTAACTCTTATAAATTCAGCTATATTCAGCTCTCATAACGCTAAAAGACAATCGCACTTGACCTTTAAAGTCAACCCATTTTAACTCTTATAAAGTCAAGCAACATATGACTATTATAAAATCAAATAATATGTGACTCTTTTAATGTCCACTATATATGACTCTTATAAAGTCAAATGATATATGGTTCTCATAATGTTTGCTAGATTTGACTCTTATAATGTTAAGCAAGCATGACTCTTATAATGTCAGTCATATTCAACTCTTATAAAGTTAATCTTACTTGACTCTCACAATGTTGAGTAATGAAAATAATTTAAAGAAAGAGGGAAGTAAGACATAATAGTAAAGGGAAAAACATAATCTTTCACTTCATGAAAGTTCTTACATCCTTCCCATTACATCATTTTGGGAAGGCAGAAAGGAGACATTTGCATAAATCTTCTTCTTCGCTCAAGGAAGATCGAATTTGATCACCTCGCTTGATGAGTTCTTTGTGAATATGATCTATGTTAGAAGAAACTACAGAGATTCTAGATTTAAGAGCACTCCACTCTGTTGCTCTCACTTCCCGGGTAACTTTAAGAGCCTTAATTCGAGCCTGCACCCTCATAAGTTCCTCTTAGGCACTAGTCAAAGCATTATCAATGCTAGCCACTGCATCACATGCCTAGTCTAGCTTTTCCATTAGGGTCTTCCTCTCAATCTCTACCGCATCCAAATTAGCCTAGGCCTCAATATTATTCCCGATACTTGCAAGTTTTGATGTTAGTGTCGATTGTCTCATCAGAGACGCAAAGTACATCTTTATCCCTTGTCAAAACCCATCGTTGCAAATGTGGATCTCTACATCCTCTATTAAGCTTTCAACACCTCATCTCGGATACTCATAAGATCAGGTGACGAAGGTGTTAGGGTTGCTATATGCATAAGTAGCTCTTGACGAATCACACATGCTGAAGCAATTTTGGAAGAACGTCTATGAGTGCTAACCATGCTCACAATTTCATCTAGGCAAGTAAAACAATAAAAGTGTCAACAAGGGCGTATGAGAATGTGTCTTATAACAAAGATAGAAGTTTACAATGACCCATGAAGGGAACTTCAATAACATTTTGCCTCACAGGAAGCTCTTCCTCAACAACTGCATTAAACATAAAAGAGAAGTTCAATAAATGGGAACACATGTATGAATGACATGAGTAATGTGGGAGGAAATAGTATACATACCTTTCTCAATAGTTATTTCATCTCAAGGTCGATCTTCGTTGGTTGTCAGCTCCCCTCAAACCAGGTCTTCTTCTTGGGCTGCCTCTGTAATTGGAGCTTTACCAACCATGATGTCATCTTCTTCAATGGCTGAGGTGGGAAGAATAGTGAGAGCATCGTCAGCAGACGTAGATACATCAGTTATGACAATAACCCTATCCCGTCACTCATCAACATTAGGAGGGCTATGCACATCAGACATCCGCACATCGACAGGGCCAAAGGGCTCATCATCAACAGGGGCCTCCTTACTGGTATCCTTGGCAACCTAGTCGCTAGTCTCAGCCGCCGTCGGGAGTAACTCGTTAGGACCCTTGCTAGACTCATCAGCTAATGGGACTCCTTCCTCAAGGCCATCAGTCCATTTCTGGTCATCCTTATCAGAGTCCTCATAATCCACCAGTTCTTCTATTTCTGACATAACCACGTCTCCTAAGTTGTCAAAAGGCACTTGAAGGCCCATAAACACCTTAGAATCTTGTGAGGAGTTCACATCCATTTCTTCAAAATTTAGCATGGACTCCATTAAGTCTCATTGTTCCTTGAGGGTGACAATAGCACAGACATTGTCTACCTATCTGGTTGGCAAATCTGGCTCTGGGACACGATGCTTTTCTGTCTCAATCACCCGAGAAAGCTCTCATCAATGGTTGGTCTTTGGACTTCAAGGGGCGTCATCTCCACTAACTCTTCAAGGGAGACCTATTGGTAATTAATCATAAGAATAAAGGAGCATTAAGGTGATGGAAATACTAAAGTCACAAGTATTCATAGACATGCTCTCTGGGAGGGGTTGATGAAGGAGGATTCCATGGCTCTTGCTTGGAAAGTTTATAGGAAGACCCACCAATTTCTTGAACATTTGAAGAGGTCCCTACATTAGTAACACTTGGAGGCTTAGCATCTTCGACTACACCTTTCCCTTTGAAAGGGACATATGGCTCTTCCTTAGCTGTCTCATGTAATGCAGCTAAGGCCTGTTCGACTTGAGCTGATGCTTCTCCCACATTAGTAGGCTTATCGCCAAAATGAATAGGTTGGTCGGTGGCAAGAGAACACTCGATAGCGAAACAAAACACCTTATCTTCTCCCAGGTGTTTCTCCATTGTTTCATGAGTAGATTTAGAAGTAACAAAGGGTAAGCTCCTACCTGTGGCTGCCAATTCCTTCCTGATATTCTCTATAACACCGGGAAGTGAGTCGCGGGTCATCAATGAGATGTCTTGACTGGTAGGGAAGTATGCTAGAATCTCCCTTATGATGCTAGTCAATCTCTTGAAAACATAATCCAAAAAATGACCATCTGAGGCATAGTAGTTCATGGTGATAATTAAGTCCTGTACAGATCCCCCGTGCTCCCATAGAGTTGTAATTTCTCATTGAATTATGCTACAAACACCATCCAATTGATGGTAGAAGGCATAACGTTATACTCGATGACCCTCTTAATCTTCTAGATGTCCCGAGCCTAACAAGAGCAGTACCTTATTCACCTCGCTCAACTTGACCTTTAGGTATAACCCTTTGTTTGGTGGGGACATGGGAAAGATGATTGAAAGGCTACACTAGGCCTTGCTCCTGCATCAAGCACAGCATATTGGCTAGAAGCATTCAATCTCCAAGAGTCTCGCTCCCTAACACAAATTCCCTGACATAGGGTATTTCACGTCATTTTATACATTCTATTGACTGTCGAGGTTCTTCGATGGGATAACCCCCAATATCTTCAAAATCGTCGTCATGGATGGAAGGCATCCGTTCTAATTCCCTTGCCCGGTCAGGAGAAGAGATACGTTGGGGTTTTCTCCCACGAGACTTGCTTCTCGGCCCCCTCTTCCTATTTATTTTATGTGGTTGTTATTCCTCTTCATCCTCTTTAGTGGCTGAGGGAGATGGTTGAATAGTCTCTGCATTTATTTGTTAGCCTCTTGGTTGTTTATTGGATCTCTTGGGTCATTGCACGACTGATGTCTTTTGAGCCAAAGTCTTATTACAGTACCTATCAGCCATTATTACGGTGCCTTAACCATCATAAAAAATAACATTGAAATTGGTCTCATCCTCATTATACCTCACCATAGGAAAAAATGAATTATACCACCACTTGGCATAATGATAATCGAATTGAAGGTTGTCTTGCTCGTCCATCTCCTCGGGTATAACCACCCTGCTACCTGTCCCTAACCTCACAAAGAACAGGTAGGCCTCTTGAATCCTCTCCAAAGTGGTTGCCTTACCTATTGTCTTTACATGGGTAGGAAGGGAAACAAGCCCTTGGAAATAGACGAATTGATGGGAAAACCTATGAGGGTTCTCTAAATAAAAATGATTGTCCCTCCTCTAGAATAGTTCACCACTCCTGAGGGAACAAAAGTACGCCCAAGCCTCTCCTAATAAGGACCCGTCATCCGTTAAGATCTTGTTACCAAACAAATGATCTAAAATAAGGATGAGATTTTGGGTAAAACAAAACAATGCAGTAGAGCGCAAGACCATCTCTACTCTCTAATTCTTCAGAGTATTGATATACGTAATCCTGTGAAGATCTTTTACTCCTCTTTGATAAATGGAAGGGAAGTATAACCCCAACCATGTGCAGAAATACTAAAGGAGAAAGTATACCAACTTCTCCCCGATCCGGCCTTCTCGAAGACCCGCTTCTATAATGTCTCACAAACCATTGTATAAGCAGTAGAGACTATGGACTGCTAAGTTCATGCGTATCCCATCAGCAATGTTAGCAGCAGCAATGAACACACAAAGACAAATACGCTCACCCACATTGCTTGGGAGAGCCCATCCACTTAAAAAGGCTACATATACCCCAACCAAGAATGTAGGGGTGTCAAGATCAATATTTCATTGGACATTATCTTTGGTCCATGGCAAAGGCTTACCCCTAGCAGACAGGCCCGAAGGACACTGACTAATATGGCTTAGCTAGCTGCCATACGAAACGTTTATATCATTGAACTCAAAGAATATTTGGAACAACATTCAACATGTGGTGGAAAGCGTATCAAAATGAGCATTAAAAGGGATATATTCTTCCATCAATCTTCCTTCAAAAGGCAAGTGGCTCACGCTGATAAATTCCCACAACGAGATCCCTAGTTCATTATATTGACATAAAAAAGTATTGGTGTCAGGGCACCACCTTGAAATTACCTCTGCCACCGTTGCATGGTGCTTATCAAAGCTACCAATGGAACCGTGTAATGCTTTAGCCATTCCTTCGGCATCTATCTCTGTACAGTATTTGCTAAGGCAATGCTCAATAATAGCCCCCCATTTCCTTCCTCCGACTGAAAAGGAAGAAGATCCTCTATAGTTTCGGCTGACCCATGCTGCTTCTCCTAATTGAATCTTCCGGATTAAACTCCTGATATTACTAGTAGTAGAGTCCTTGAAAGTCTCTCCTTTAATGGAGGGAAGAAGTGTATCATGAGTCAAGTTGTCCCGATGAGCCCGATCGTCTAAAGGTACTAGCCTTTGCAAACCTATCTAATATAGTCAGGAGGACTTGGTGCATGGTCTATGATTGGATCAAGGAATTTTGGGTTGAAAAGACTTCAACTGCGACCCCATTCATGCAATTGACAAATAGGAGAAAGGAAGCTCTCATAGCATTCACAGTCATATAAAAGTTTCCTTTTTGGAGCCATGACTTTATAAATAAGATAAGCCAAGATCAGAAATTAAGTAAATGTGCACATTTTAATATGTTACAAATTTTACACGAGTGTATACTTTCAGTGGCAAATGAGGATTTTAATCTCCATTCGCACACACCTTTGCAACAATGAGAGTCAACGTCATTGCGCTCTTTTGTGTGCAAATAAGAAACTTTCAACCCATTCCCGCCTAACATCTTACCAAGCAAGGAGAACATGAATGGGAGGTGTCTTAACCCGTGAGTGAACGTAGGGAGATTGTTTCACAACCACTCTAGCCAGCCCAAAGGCAGCGAATGGTTGCTGGAAACCTAATCCTCTCCTGAGACGAATACTGGAATTCCAGGAGGTGCCTTAGAGCATAAAAATGCCTAAATAGAGCTAAAATATACAAAGTTCATCTCAAGATAATCCCAGTATCGAGCCTAAGCTATTTATCAAGATGAAACTAGCGTTTGAAGGCTTATGACTTACCTAGAATCAAAAGAGGGTTTTTGGGGTTCAAGAAAATAAAAGGCCAAACAGAAAGGTTTCCCATGATTTGAAAATACAAAGAAAGTATTTGGTGTGTTCACCAGGATGAAAGACAATGATTGAAGGTTTGGAATCAAAGATTTGAGAAGAAAGAGAAGCGTTGAGAGTTTCATGCATTTGGTAATGGCGGAAAGCTAAAATGTCTTAGAACAGCCAAGGAAGACGAAGACTGCTTTTTTATACCCGTGGGGGTAATTTGGTTAAAACACAAGGGATTTGAAAGAGGGCGCCTATTTATAAGGGCAAAAGCATCCTTTCATTAGCCGTATGCAGATAACTAAAGAGACATGCACCGCCCGTCTTCATTACCTCTTAAAGAATGCAAACCCAAAAATTGTGCATGAATGAGAAAAAATAATTTCATTCACCAAGTATTAGTGAGCGAATGATAAATTAATTCCTCATTTGCCAACATGTCACAGGCGAATGACAAAATTGATTTTTATTCGCATACTCTTGGCAGAGTTAAAGTGGTGGCTTTTAAACCTATGAGACTGGTTAGATTAATATTCTTGTAAAGCACGTATTCTTTGAAGTACACAACCATCTTGCTTAGTTTAAAAAGACTTAACAATGACTATGACTATTTAAATGAAAGTAACATGTCCATCTAACCATTATATTCAAGGGAAAAAAAAAGGAAAACAAATATCTTTCATAAAAATGAAGATCAAATGAAAGCTCTAAGCTTGTCTCGGAGGGTATTAGAGATAGAAGTCTATTGTTGGAGGATAGCATCAGCATCAGCCCATTTAATTACTTCTTCGGGGTGGGTTTCATCATTTCCCTTCTCTTTTCTAGTAGTCAAGATGGTTTTGGCTCAAGCATTCAGTTGTGCTCTATGATCAACACCACCCTCACTATCTTCCAAGATGGCAGTGTAGCCATTCAGCTCATACCAGAGACGTGCATATTCTGTCTTAATGTAGTGAAAATGCTCTACCAACATCTCCAATTCTACGTTCGCAAAACTATCCCTGCGAGTTGTCTTTGCATGGTTCCAATTCAAGTTAACTATCTTCTCCTCTGATTCTTTAATGAGGGCTTCAAGATCGGGAGAAGGCTGAGCAAGTCTTAAGGTCTCTTCGGCCTGAGCAATAGTAGTAACAGAGTCGACTCTACAGTCCTCCTGATACCAACATTCTTGAAATACATCTCCACATCGTCCAAGGAAGCTAAAGCCCTAGCCCTAGTGCATGGTGGTGCGATTTTTGCATAGTCCATTTCAATGAGATCTCGTAGAAGACGAGTCTGGGCTTCATGTGATTGGGCTACATTATCGTGAAAATACTCTAACTCCACTTCACTATAGTCCCATGGTGGCAGGACCGCTTTATCTTCAAATCTGCACAATGAGGAAAGGAGTTAGAATTTAAGATGACCTTAATATTCCTAATAAAGACATAATAGCTGATAGGGGAGTAGGTTCCAAGACAGGGACAGGCTCTGAACTTGGAACGGGTCCAAATCCCTAAGAAGATTTGATTTTTATTAATGAAGTAGTCGTTGGTATAGGGATATTGTCCTCAGAGTCTGATGAGTCAATGATAATTAGTACTGGATCAATAAGGTGTCATAGCCTTGTTGCAAGGCTACGACTCGGTTTGGTCGAAGGAGTTGGCCTTGGATTGGTCCAGGATCGAAGTCTCATTTTTCTGGGGTGGACATCAATAGGGGAAGCTAAGGATTCGCCCCTGCTTACCCTTGAGGACTTTCGTTTGGGAGCCATCACCTAAAAAGAACAGAAGAAACAAAAATTTATCAATATGAAAGAAAGCCCGCTAATGGCATAATAAGTGGGAAAACGAGGATTTAAAGTGTCATTCGCACACACTGGACGTCTCAAACTCAACTTGCAATGGAGAAAGGAGGGGACATTTGCAGCCCACTCAAGCAAGCAACTCACTGGATGAACCAAGGGGCCACAAATGAGTCGTAGAGGCAATAATCACCCCGAGGATGACAATTGAAGTTGTAAATAAGGAAGATGAAGAATAGAAGAAGATGGTTTGAACTCCTATCCTGAAATCTCTCCAATGGTGTTCTTGGTTGAACGAAGATTTTATATTTCATATGAGAAAAGAAATTAAAATAAAAAAGAAAGAGAAATATACCTTATATGATCATCCAAAGGAAAGAAAGGGAAAATAAAACAAAGAAAAGAAAGAACTCATGATTTCAAAAAAGGAATGTCGGAATGAAGCTCTGCTGTGAATGAATTCTAAAAAGATGAGCGGAGGAAGAAGAAAAAATGATTTATATACTTGTGGGGGTATATTTGTCAAAGGACAAAGAATTTGAAAAGTTCCAGGAACAAATAAAGAAGGTGTATCGATAGGAATAACTGAAATTCGTTATTTTGGCCTCAAAAAATGCACAGTATCCTTATTGCACTCGCAATGTATTTTTCAAGGGGGCAACTGTTGAAACCCAAAAAGTGTGGGCGAATGTGAAATGAGTTTCTCACTTGCCACACTAGTGTCAATGAATAGAAATTAATATTCTCATTTTCCATAAACAAAAGGATTTCAGTGATGTACTCTCTCCTAAAAAGTGTGTTTGAATGGACTCGCGCATTGCAAGAACCAGAAACTAAAAATTGGTTTTATCTCTTCGTAGGAAGGTTGTTTTGGATAACCACGGCTCTTGTAAGTCTCTTAACAGCCCAGAAGACGGAAAAGGGTGGATTCTCGCATAGAAGGATCTCCTCAATCCTTGGGATTAGATTTCAAGGAATCTCATCTCAACAGAAACGATATGGAAGAGATGGAGTTTTTCTCAAATGATGATTATTTTAAACTGATTTATGTGGCCTATAAATACCTGCATTCACACACACACAGAGGAGACACAACAGAAAGAGGAGGAACGAGAGAGTTGAAGGAGTTTATCACAAGGTGAGCCCATTCATTTTTCTTGAAGTTCTACAAGCTACCTCTCTTCCAAAAGAAGAGGGAGTATGCCCATTATACCTCTGCAACCTTCTCAAAAAGATATCATAGGGAGCTTGAAGATGAATCAAGTTCAAAATAGGTAAACTTGTTGGTGAATGATCAAGTGTAATCCATATTTATATAATTTAAAGAAAATCTCTACTTCTCTTTTCTTCTTTTCTTCTACATGATTGCAACTCTATTTTGTAATACATAACTTAAAGATAATTAGAGGTTGGCTATGTTAAACGGCTATAATTAACAACTTTATCAAACTTAGAGTTTTAGTCTCCACTCATAAAAAATAATAAACTAGCCTCCAAAAAGGCTAGGTAATTTGTTCAACGAATTTCGCCTCACATGAGGCTCAGAATTTGGTGTTACACTCCTCCTCCTCCTGCTCCCGAGACAAGATCTACTCATCTATCTCAAGAGGACTTTCAACGATTAGGTTTATAGAGACCTGATGGCCTCCAACTACAAAACAACAGGAGACACAACAGAATGATTGTCAATCATAAGCTATTCGTGTAGAAACTAAATAGGAGCGGCAAGAATGTCTCATCTATCTGCTGAACTCATAGTAGATGTTTATTATCTCCCAACATCATGAATTCTGCCGGACACCCTAGGGGCCAATGCCAATTGGTGAGGATATAAACTTGGCTGCCCTATGATACCGAGCATTCAGAGGGGCTTGATAGTGG
The DNA here is from genome assembly GCA_025762735.1 of Platanus orientalis. NCBI lineage: Eukaryota > Viridiplantae > Streptophyta > Magnoliopsida > Proteales > Platanaceae > Platanus > Platanus orientalis. The sequence continues at coordinate 5,875 of JAOXJP010240502.1, read as the reverse complement.
AAATGGTGATGATGATGGCGACGAGGTTGAGGGGTTTGAGCTTACAATGTGAGCTATTTCTTTTGTGATCTTAGGTATTTGTTGTCATTTGGCTATATTTTTTGTTGTCCATGTACTATTTATTTATCAATGATATGCTCTCTTTTTGTTTCTCTCATTTATCAATTCAATTCAGAAAGGGGGAGAGTAAGTACAACTCACAGACCAAAATCAAAAATTTTATGCAATATATGCATTATGACATCTCATATACTTGACATGCAGCTTATGGTATCATATTGCATTATATGTTCTGTGTAGTTCAAAGCATGCTTGAGAAACGTATATCTTGTGGTCTTTGTAGGTTTAATAGGACTCACACATTTACATTATAAGGAAGATCATGTACTAAGGGGGAGAATGGTTTTACAAGGAAGTCATGTATTTTGGGGGAGTTTGTAATTTTACTTCTCTGTGTATTTTAATATGTTTCAATATAAAAAAAATGCACAAGTCTGTGTGTGTTATATGTTTTGACATGGAATTGACAAAGGGGGAGATTGTTGAGGAATTGTCAATCCCATACTAAAAGTGAGTGTCTAGAATGTATGTGAAGAAGACGGACTTGACAAGGAACCATCATGCTCAAAAGCAACAACCATGAAAAGTTGAAGTTGATGAACCATAATTTTCACTCAAGAAGAAGTAAGACGCAATAGTCAGACTCCTAAAGGTATGTGGTAAAGGTGAGTGCTATAAAATTCATAAAGACAAGTCAAAACCTAGGTTGGATTTAGTGAGAGACCTTTCTAGAGTCTTAGGTATGGATTTTGCAGAAATAAATGAGTTTCAATGCAAAAGGAATAAAAAAAATTAAGTTTTTCAAAAATAGGGAGCAATAACCAATCATAGTAGAACCAATGATCAGTCATTAGCACAAGACCGATCATAGGGTTGCATGATCGGACAGGCAGAAAGCTTCATTTTTTGGAAGCCAAGGCATGCCCAAAACGATCGATCATTCCTAACTAGATGATCGGTCATTGGGTCCAATTAGCCATAATCGATCATTCTAGGAAAAATTTTAACGAATTTTTTATTCTTTCTTAATATGGAAGATTTTTAAACCGTTTTGATTGATCATTTTAGGGTTTTCTACTCTATAAATATGTATTAAAGGTCTTAAAAACATAACGGCAAAAATAGAGTTTGTGTAAAACTACGAATCATTTTGAAGCATTACTCTACGAGAAACTTGGCTACAATCAAAGATTCATTCTTCTAATCCGTCCTTCTTCTATAAGCTACATTATAGCAAAGGATTGCAAGGTCGTTAGGTTCACACCTAAGGAACCTTTTCAAAAGTTTTGAGAACAAAACCGTATCCACAAGATAATTAAATCAGTTATTTTCAAAGAAAATATTACCAAATTAAGTAGCATTCATAACTGATTGAAAGTGTGTTTTACAAATCAATATTTGCTATTGAAGTAGCCTTCTTAATCTATTGAGTCATCTATTTCAATCAACCTATTTAGAGGTAAATCATTTAAAGAGCCATGACTCTATAAATACCTGAGTACTCTATAGTTAAATCAACCCATTTGGAGGCATGAACATCGGAGAAATTTATTTTTCATCAAATTAAATTATTGAATTTATAGTACCCTTACCAAAGCTACCAAAACTAGTTGATTAGCCCTTTCCGGAGATAAAGGGGGCAGTTCTTACATTTGCCACAGTCACCACAAGTAGTGATTTAAGGTTTTTGTGATTAATTTTACATTGTACTTTATGTAAGAAGTTGATAAAATTAATCAGCTTAGTGATGAGCTTTTGATAGTGGACATAGGCACAATTGTCGAACCACTTTATATTGTGTCTCTTATCTCTAATTCTTTATTGACTCTATTTGCATTGTTTGGTATCATTTTCATTATTATTGAGCAATCTATTTAACAAAAACTAGAAATTGATTGGTATCATTGAATCTAAAGAACAAAACAAGAAGTCAATAAATATTGCAAAGGCAAACGAATATCACCAAATCTTAAATATCCTATTCACCCCCTTCCCCTTTCGAATAAACTTAGAATTTCACTAATGACCCAGGCCTTGATATTGCAGGTGATAAGGGTTGTTCTGGTCTTATTGCATGTAGGACCATATTGATTATGTTGCTCGTCAGGACTATATGGGCCATAGTGATTAGCATTTGTCTTGTATCAGCCATACTAGTAATTTGGGTCATTTGGGGTTAATAACCCACAGGAGGACACCATTACCTCGGTGATAGTTATTCTCCATTCGAGCCCTATAGGGGGATCATTCATGAAGGCCTGTCCCCCTGTCCTTACGAGAGGGGGTTGATTCATCATGTAACCCATATAGGGTTGAAATCAAGGGCCTTAAGAATTTCCCTCTTATACAGCTAGACTATACTGGTGTTCGTCATAAGATGAATTATGGGAAATCTTAGTGTGTTAGGTTTCAAGCTAGTCGGAAGGTCATTTCTGCCCCCCAAGTCCACTCAAAGTTCTAGGGCCCATCTTGGAGGGATATCCCTCGTCGGCTAATGCTCTAGTCTGATGTTTCGAGATTTCTTTCACGCCTCACTACTTTTACCATTAGTTTGTTGCGCTAACATGATGACATGATCTATACTCTCATGTAGATCTTGGAAGCTTTTATCAATTTTTTCCACTAAGCCATCTTGCTTGATATTAAGCTCCCGAGACATTCCATTGATCAACTCATCGAAAGGAGATCCCTCAACACTGTCAAAGACCTCAAGTTATTTATCCCTCCAAGTAGTAGGCATCTCCCACTGTGGTCACCAAGCTTGTTGCTCGCAGTATTAATTTTTCCGTTCTCTGTTCTAATCAAACAGGTTCAGAAATGTCTCAATTAAAAGGACTTTTAGTTAGCCTTGGAAGGAAAGAAATAAAGAACAAGTTGATTCAATAATTTATAATTTAAAAAAAAATCAAGATAAATGTCTTACTTGGTACAATCAAAGTCGTTACTCTTTTCTAGGAACACTCCCCTCAACAGTAAGTACTTCAAGCACAATTCAATCTATTATAGACTATTGGTTACAACTACAAAACTATCAAACCACGCTAATTAAGTTACTCATGCTCCTAAGATAAACTAGATATGGAGGATGGTTGAAGATCTTCTCACGTCTGCTCGTATGCAATTTATACTGCATCGATTAGTTACAATATTCCTTATTCACATTTCCATTCCGCCAGTTTTTTCTTCACATTATAGCTCTGCCAATTGTCATTATTCACGTTCATGGCAACTCCCTTCACATCTCTGCTTTGTTTGCTTGTTGTGGAGACAAGGTGCATCGTGTTCCTCTCATGTAGGAGCATATTTTGTACCCAAAAAAAAAAAAATAGAGGACCATGAATAGGGCCTCTACACGTGGATCTAGTAGGGGTAGATATATTTTCTATTTTGGGATATTTTTTTGTAATAGTTTAGAGTTTAGGGTGTTGAGTGCTTTAAGAAAAAAGAAATATTGCCAAAGTTTAGGGATTCTAGAGGTGGAAGACTAACCTCTTTTTGGGTTCTTTTTATGTTAAAAAATCTAGATTTGTGGAGCCCAATATGAGCTGGTCATACAACTCCTAAAGTCTCCAAATTATTTAGATCTTTGTAGATTTGTGGGACCCGATATGAGTTGGACATACAACTCTAAAAGTCTCCAAATTTTGGAGATCTTTAGAGATATTTTAGGGGGACCACATGCCAAGTCAACATCCTCTAGCAATTTACATATATAAAAGTCATATTTTGTTAGGAATCTCATGTTTTTAGTAGTTGATTTGTTTTAAAAATCTATCTTAACGTGAAGTCCTAGAATACAGGGAGTTTTATTAGAGTTAGGATTCTTAATTAAAGCTTTGTAATGCCTATTTAAAGGCCAAAAATTAAATGAAAAAATCAATGAATTTTGAATATGGAAAATTGATTTTAACATGTGAGTGTGGTGGCGACAACAACCCCTATCTTCTTTCTATCTCTTCTCTCCTTTCTCTCTCTTTCTTCTATTCTTACTCTTCTCTATCTCTTCTCTTTTTCTCTTTTACATTCTTTCTTTCTTGTCTACTTTTCTTATGGACTATTGTTCTGCATCAAATTGGTATCAAAACTACCAATTTTTCAGCTAGTTTTATCTCGTTGAAACCCAAGACTGATGAAAGTTAGAATCAAAAATTTCCCTTCACTCTAGGAAACTCTTGCAAATTCTAATCACTTATCAAAGTGAAGAAAAATTTGGTCTCTACAAACATGTTGAGGAAATTGAACAAGATACGTGAAATCATGCATATTATGAGAACTATAATGATGAGTATTGCATTGAGTTCTCTATGGGAAAATATGTAGATCGTGCGGCATGCAAGATTCAATTGGAGTATCATGAAGAGATTTTAAAGAGATCATGGATTAAGGAAAAGCGTACAATTTATAATGTAAAGTCATGCATTTTGAAGCATAAAAGTTGTGGAAAATGGTATGGTCTTACAACCCTATCACAACAATCTATTCCAAATGAGCTATCAAGTCTTAAAGCATCTACTCCTAAAGAGGATTCCAAGGAACCAAAACCACTACTAGAAGAGAATTTGTCACATGAATACACTCAAAAGGCTAAGGTAGAAAACAAGCAAGGTGCATCAATTTAAGAATCAAGTTAATTCCTTACTTGAAAATGAAGTAGTAGAAAATCAATTGGGAGATAATAATTTGTTGTCCACGGAAGCTTGTGGACCACAAGAAGATCATGTGGATGCCACCGTAGAAATTCCTTTAACATTGTTGCCCCCACAATGTCAAGGACTTCAAAGTGACGTATACATCCTAATGCTTGTAGATTCTACCTATACAAGTTCGTGGGCAAACTTTTTCCAATCTGGAGCGACTAATGTAGGAGCATATTTTGTTAAAAGAAAAATAGAGGACCATGGATAAACTCCTAGTTATTTACATATAAATTTTCTTTGTAGATATGTTGGGCCAAATATGAGTTGATCAACCAATGTGAAATTTTCTTAAAAGTTTAGGGATTCTAAAGGTGCACAACTAACCTCTTTTTGGGTTCTTTTTATGTTAAAAAATCCAGATTTGTGGGACCCAATATGAGTTGGTCATACAACTCATAAAGTCTCCAAATTTTGGAAAACTTTGTAGATATGTTGGGCTAAATATGAGTTGATCGTACAACTCCAAAAGTCTAAATTTTATAGATTTTTAGAGATATTTTGGGAGGACCCACATTTCAAATCGACAACCCCTAGTTATTTACATATATAGATATCCTCTTTTGTGAGAAATGTCCTGTTATTTTTAGTAGTTGATTTGTTTTAAGAATCTATTTTAATGTAGTATTAAAATCTATAAAATATTATTAGAGTTAGGATTCTTTTATTAAAGCTTTGTAACACTTATTTAAAGGCTAAGCAACCCCCCAAGTGTAAATCACTTTTTAGCAATGATGTGTCACCCCTTGGACTGTGTGCACAAATTGCACACAGACTTTGTATACACAAAAGCTAGGCTCACCAAATGCCCTTGGATAGGAAACTGTCTTTTAAGATCTGAATATGTAATTTATTGTACTAGGACCATATTAAGCACAAGAGCGCCCTGCTCAAATGCGGAGCTCCGCATACCCTCTCCAGTCTGTTAAATGTTTTGTTGACGTCTTAACATATGTAGTACGTAGCTAAAAAGAGATGTTTTCCACGCCCTATGATCTCAATTTTGTCAAATGTCAATAATCGGGCTTGGATTATGTGCAAACAAATCTCATGAGAACCATGAAAACGGCACCAGAGGGGCTGACGCATCAGTACCGAAAAGTGATTTGCACTTTTTGGGG
>JAOXJP010240491.1:0-23268 GCA_025762735.1 Platanus orientalis | reverse complement strand
ACTTTGGCTTCTCAAATACTTTAAATATAGAGGTACCCACATTCAGAGTAGGTCCTGTAACTTTTCTGGAAGTGGGAAAAGCACAGAGAATTCTTGAGCAGGTGTGGATACTTAGGAGACCGGATCGGATTGGATTCTTGAGTCCGGTTTAGCCATTGAGGTATTCTTCTTAAACTTCATTTAAGATTAGATCTCAGAAATTCATATGATGATCATGGGAAAGCATATGTAGATATTTGGTTGTTTAAATGAACTTTACTAATTTCTTTGTTCAAAAATGGTAAACTTCCTTTCACTATACTGTAAAGCCTCAAATTGGTTCGTGGAGGGCTCTAATGACTTCAAAATTGTTCTTTCTTGATCCGAGAAGGCTCCTAGGTCCTTGAAACCCTTTCTTGGACCTTTGATTTACATACATTACTTATGTTACCTTTTTTATCTTAGAATTGTCTTGTGAATGCTTCAGAATGTCTTATGTGCTTCCATCTAGTTTTCCATAAGGTCTTTTTGAGATCTTGGACTTATTCTTCATGCAGCTTCGGACCCCAAACTTCTTAGACTCTAGCATGACTTCTCTCATGACCTAGTCTATACACCTTTGTATTTTACAGTTCATGAATTTATAACTTATTACATCAACACCATATGAAGAAGCTTTAGAGGCCTAGTAGTCCCTCTTTGATTTGTTTTCTTATGAGTGACTCTAGCTTGTTTTACCATTTGACAACATTCGCATATTGGGTTGTCAATCTTTCTTAATTCAGGCAAGTCTTTCACTATCTCCATTTTACTTAGCCTAGCAAGATCTCTAAAGTTGATGTGACGTAACCTTTAAAGCTAAAGATCGGTCTCATCTTTTTGAAATATGAGACAAGCTCCCAACTATTGTTTATTGGCTTTTATAACATAGCAATTATCACTTGTTCTCATTTCCTTGTCAAGTATATTTTCTCTTTCCTTGTCATTGATTTCACACTCATTTTTTCAAAATGCACGGCATAACCTTTATCACAAATTTGGCTTATGCTAATTAAATTGTGCTTTAACCCTTGCACATAAAGGATATCGATGAGTGTGGAAATACTGGGGATCTCTACAGTTCTTTTGCCAATGATCTTGACCATGTTTCCTTCAACAAAGGTGACACTCCCACCTTGAGCTTCCTCAAGATTAACAAATAGTGACCTATCCTCGGTCATATATCTAGAGCACCAACTATCAAGATACCATCTTGATGTGCTCCCAGCTCTTAGGGTCGTATGAATGACCAAGCACTTTAGTTCATCCTTGTTGACCCATGTTTTCTTCACCCAAACTTGTTTTAGATTTTGTTATCTTTCATTTTGTTGTTGAGTCATTCTCTTTTTATTTTATAGGTTTTTTGTTTCAATGTTTTGAAAATAATTACTTGTATTAACATTTTTCCCATTTTTTGTTTTCTTTGAAATTTGATATCTTTGGGATTTTAAGTCATTAATCCTCTTTCTATAATCAACTTTCATATTTCCTTCTAGATCATAATAGTAGCAAGAGAATTGTGGTCTCCTAGGTACATAGGGTTAATATTGTCTTCTCCTAGAGGATGGAGCATAAGAAAATTGTTCGGTCCTTCTAGATTACCCATTGGAATTTCTAGAGCTAGGAGCATTTCCTTGGAATCCTATAGAGGATGAAGCTTGGTTGGCTTAAAGTCTATTCCTAGCCACTTAAGCATAGAATTGAGATTGGGATTGCTTCAATCTTTTCCAAGCTCCACCTTGATTCAAGGGAGCCTTTCCCTTGTATGAGGTGTTTTGGTTCTTCTCAACATTTTTAGATCTCTGAGAAGATCTTTAATAAGCCACTTTCTCCTTACCTTTGTAGGAGGTTTATGGAGGGGGTTTAGCAATTTTCTTTACTTTTACAAAAGCATTATTCTCTCTTTGGGGAGTAGAATGGTCAATGTTTGTGGAGTTAAATCCAAGACCACTCCTATCACCATGATCTTTGTCCATAGTGAACATTTTCTCAAGTTTGTTATATCCTTGAGCAACCATGGATATGGATTTTCGTTTGCCTTTCTCAAGTTCCTTAATTTGCATGAGGTAGTCAAGCAACTTCCTTGTTAGTCGAGCACAAGTCATGTTCAAACATTTATTTCTCTCATTTAAGATTTTTGTTTGATCTTCTTGATCGTGTATGAGGGAGTCATCAAAACTTGTCTCATCCTTTTCATTTTCTAGAGTTTTGAACTTTTCTTCTATCTTTATAATTTTATTGGATAATTTTTCATTATCCTCAAGGAGTTTCTTCTTGTTTTTCCTATTTTCTTTCTCTAGACATAAGAATGTTTTTTCTTCACTAAGCTTTTTTTCTAGTTCTAGAATTTGTAGGTTCATTTCCTTAGCACTTAGGAGCAAGAAATCTTCTTTGGAAATATCTCTTTCTTTTTCACTTTCCATAGGAGAGTCTTGTTGAAGATGGGAAATAGTCTCTTCCAAGGAGTTTGACCTTAGTGTCAAATATTTGATTTCTCTCCTTAGTTACTTGTTCTTATTTTCTAAGTCAACACTTTAAAGGAAGAGCTTATCAAATGCTTCTTGGATATCATCATTATCTTCCTCCTCTTCAACATCTCCTTCTTCACTACTTGAGTTACTAGTATCCACAAATGAACTCATTAAGGTGTTGAAGGCCCTAAAGGCCTTGATTTCTTGGGAGGCACCCTCCTCGCTATTTTGGGATTCATCTTTTAATATGTCGAAGTCATCATCCCAAGTTGCCGCCATGACCTTGTCTTTTATCTTGTATCTCTTGTTCTTTTTATTGTCACAATCTTCAGCAATGTGAAATCTACCTTTACATTTATAGCAAATGAGAGGTTCTCTTGACGAATCATTCTTCTTTCTAAAGTTAAAGTAGGTTTTTGAACCTTTTAACCACTAAGGCTAATTCATCATCAGACTCTTCATTGGATCTAGAAGGTTCTTCCACCTTAAGGGTAATTCCCTTGTTCTTGGTGGTTACTTTGATGGAGGCTTCATAAGTTTGAAGAGAACCTATTAGTTCTTCTAACCTAATTGTTTCTATGTCTTTGCTTTCTTCAATAACCATTACCTTGGGTCTAAATCTTTTAGGGAGCGACCTAAGAACTTTTCTAACGACTTTAGGCTCTTTAATGTCCTCTCCTAAGCTTCTCATAGCATTTACCAAAGTTTGAGAACTTAGTATGGAATTGAGAGATTTCTTCATCCTCCTCTATCCTTAATTGTCCTAATTCAATTTCCTTTAAGGTTGTCAATTAAATTTATCTTAGTGCTTTTGTCCAATTTGGTTTTGCACTTAATTAATTTTATGCTTGAATGTGAATGTGCTCAAATGTATTGCATGTGTAATGGTTCCAATGGTTGCAGTGAATGAATAAGTAAATGCTAAAAAATTTAAACAAACCACAAGCAATCACACAATACACAAGATTTATAGTGGTTTGGCTCGATGGCCTACATTCACTGTCAAAGCTCACCACTAAGCTATGTTATTTTATTAAGATTGATATGAGTACAATCAAGGCTAAAATTAAAAAATCTACTACTTTCCTAGCAAGTTAACTAACACCTGGTGTCTCCGACGAGTGTGGTCTACACTCCTAGTGTCTTTGGCAGGAGTTTGGTCTACACTTTTGGTGTCTCAGCAGAAGTGCTAAAGTCTAAAGAATGGACAAATATTCAAAGCAACTAGTACCTCTTTGAAGGTGGGTTTTGCTCTTGCTCACAAGATGTCTAGACTCTACTCTCTAGATTGGCAAATATAAGTAAAGCACTAACATGGGTTTCACTACTTGGAAGGAGTTTCCAAGAACCCAAGTATGATGTGGTGGTCAAGATAAGTAATATGTAAAGCCAACCACAATAATAAATGTAAACTCCAAAAAAGAAATATGGCAATGTGTTTTACCTCAGGCTTGAGGAATGGAGTTTAGAGGTCTCTAGATACCTTCGGAATGGAGAACCAGCCTTCCTTAGGCTTCAACCTCTTTCCTCTAGCAATGTGACCTTACTTTTACTCAGGGATGAAAGGAACCTGTGCACTCTTCTCTTTAATCGGTGATAGGAAGCATGAAGAGAGTATAAAGAGTGTGAGAGACATGGAGAGCTCAAACCAAAAGCCAAAAAACCTCTTTCTCTTCTTTAGAAACCTTAGGATTTTAGAGAGCATGATAGCTCTTTTATATGGGTCATGACCTTCCACAACCCTTAGATGAGAATCTCCAAAAACAGGTAAAAAATCCGCAATGCTCATTTTAAATTTTTTCATTACTGCACAGGTTGGAGCACTCCGGGGGTCTCAGAGCACTCCCTTAAGAATGCTCTGCTCCTTAGTAGAGCACTCTAGTTTCTAGTTTCTGCAATCTTCATCATCCAAATGTGCTTGGATCGATCTAGGATCAATTTGCCACTATTGGAATTCATTCCTTTGATTCCTCTTGCCTCTAGCTTACATTAGACTCCACCTCAACAATCTCCCACTTGGAGATTGATGCTCTTTATCTATTATCTAGCTTTTGTACTTATGATGAGACATCTTCCATTTGGTGACCATTTGTAACTCTACTTTTTGTCTTCAATCATGTCCCTAGTCTTAATATCTTTTGGATCCTTCCATTGGACATAAAAACACCCTCAACAATCTCCAACTTGGCTTTAACCTCAAACCCTTGAAGACTTCCTATAGAACCTTGCCTTTAATTACATGTTTGTTAAAACACCAACCTTATTTGTGCACCTCACTCCACCTTTGGCTCTCACACCAAAACCCACCTTGGAGAATTACCTGCACTTGTCTTCCTTTTGTGAACACTACGCCATATGCCTAAAATGCACCTCTAGCACAACTTGATATTACTTGTTATTATGACAACAATTGTTACATGCCTTGTTTACAAACACCGCAAACCTTTGTTGTAAATTCTATCTACAAATACTATAAACAACCACTAGTTATTTTTTTTATGGCTTTAATATCACCTCTACACATACCATCAAGTTAATTTAGTCCTACACCATCTAACTCGATCACGGCCAAACCATATGCATTGTTGTCCCTCAGTCAACTCAGTTAGTTAACTAATAGAGGGACCTTGATTTGTCATCTTTAATTATAGGAACCTCCTCACCATCATCTGTAATGCCCCCAAACTTAGGCTCAGATATCGATCCGTATTGCTCTAGATTTGAATTTGTTACTGTTCACAAATCCGATAATCACATAGTATTGACCCAAATCATGGGCCCACAAGTAAGATCCAATAGTCCACATGTTCACCTTAATTTTTCTTTTGTTCATTTAGCTCAATAATCATATTTGAATAATTGTAGAAGCATATTTGATATTCACTAATCTCATATGTTCATATCAAAATGTGAAAGCATACTCTAAAAGCCACAACTATCCCAGTAGTCCAATAGTCATGAGTCAAAACAAAAATGTCACTAGGGTTCTCTCTCACCTAAATATACAAAGGGAATGTTTACAAAACAAAAGATAAGAACCCGACATAAAAGGGGGTCTCAAAACATGTATGTGACAGTGATACTAATAAAAGAGAAAAGCTATGGATGTCATAGCGGGTCCCTCAGATGAAGGAGTTGTAACAGTAGTTAGTCTGAAAAATAAATGGATGAGTTAGTCTCAACCTATAAAAAATCTAGCACACTATAAATAATCTAAAGTAAAACACACATCAGAATACTAGCATATCCAAGGGTTAATACAAAGTTAAACAGATATCGAAGTAGTAATCACAATCATACTAATATAAAGCAACAATAATCACATGTCAAACAGAAAGTAGTGATTCAATATGAAAATCTAAATTGGAATAATAAGTCAATGCAGAGGTTAAAGCTTATAACTCGTTGTTATATGTTAAATCTTGAAAGATCCAATGTTCTATAATTTCAGAGTATTCAAATTTTGGCTTTCAAAGTGTTTGGAGTCCACATGGTTCACAATGTTCGAAGTTTAATATTCAGAGTTCAAAGATTCAAAGTGTTCTGAGTTTGATGTTTAAAGATTCTATGTAAAATATTCATATGTTCTGGCCAACTCCACGAGTAGGGTCCTAATCTCATGCCAAACCCCACGAGTAGAGACAATGTCCTTGTTATAACCCAAGGAGAATGACCAATGTCCTTGTTATAACCCTAATGAGAAGGGTCAATATATGTGATCAAAAGAGCATATCTGAAGTACTTTCTCACACTTAGCCTTGTGAGTAGGCCCAAATAGTTAAGGACACACTTAGCACGGTGTCAAACCCACATAATCATTGGTCACACTTAGCCCTATAATGGGGCCCAAAATGGGTCAAAGGTTCAAAGTCCAAAAGGGTTCACATCAATAAGTCTAAAGGTCTATATAGTTTCAATAATCGAAATGTTTCTATAATGTGTAAAGCAATCGTAAGCATCACATTTCCATAAATTAATCACTTCAAGGGTACATGATTTCCTTAGATTCAATGTTAGTGTATTTAATGTTCATAAGTCTAGAGCCACAATGATTCACTAAGATTACACATAGAGTCAATGATTTAAACATGTGATAGGATTTGAAGGTTTACATGGTTCACATATCACATAGGAGGCATAGAATTCAATAGAATCAATGAGTTCAACATATTTCCATAGAAATTCATATGTATTCCAATAAATTAAATTATATAGGTCAGCTAAAATCACTCCTAGTGTTCCAAACAAAAAGGTAAGGGGCAAGATTACCTTTCAAATTAATCACAAATAGAATAGATATTGAAGGATTCACAACTTCACATAGATTTTCAAAAATTCATATGAGGAAAATTTAAATTTCACATGTTCTAAAGGATTCCTTGAAGGAGATCAGTCCACACAATGTCTAAGACCAATAGTCTTTCACAAAATAGGTATAGATCTAAAGAATAAACAATATCCAATAATCTCAAGCATAGGTCTACAGAATTTTCAAAGATTCCAATAAGAGAGGAGTCATCCTAAGCATAAGGAGCATGAAGATCTACTAAACAAGTTGGAAAATCAAATATCTAATATGTTTTAAAGGATTGAATTCAAATAATTCTAACAATTTCAGAGAATTTCATGTATAACATCACATAATTTGAAATCACAAGAGAAATTCACCTCAAATCACCCATAGTAAACAAGATTTACTAACTAGAGAAGCTTAGAATCTAGGAATCACAAGGTTCAATGGCTTAAGGCATTGGTTTTCACCTATTTTTAAAGAAACTAAAGAGTTTTCACAAATATCAAAGAAGTTCAAAGAGAATTTATATTATCAAATCCATAGTAAGTAAGATTTCTTATAAGAGAAGCTTAAGACCAAGATTCAAAGAGTTAGATCAAGATTTTCAAATATTTCAAAGGTTCCAAAGGGTTTTCATAACCAAATCACAGAAATCTAAGAGAATCAAAGAGGAAAATACATCGTATCATCCATAGTATGCAAGATTAGTTTACCTAAGCTTAATCCAAAAAGTGAAATATTACAAATACGTGAAAAAATTATAATAATTTGCTAGTTTATCTAGAAAATAAGGAATGAGATTATATTCAAAAATAAAAATTGTAGTATGCATCTAATCCTAGTAAATGCATGTAGAATGATAAGGGAACTAGAGGCTCTACACTAGGCTAACAATGAAGACAAGGAGAAAAGGAATAAGTGGGAACCCCCACAAGGCGACTTCCTAAAAGTCAACTCTGATGGAGCCACCTTAGAAAATAAAAATGCAGCAGTGATGGGAGTAATTATTCAAAATTGCAAAGGAGAATTGATCGTAACCAAAACAAAAAGAAGAAGCCTATGCTCCCCACTAAAGATTGAATGTGAAGTAACCTTATTTGCTCTAAGAACGGCACTCGCCCTAGAATAAAAAACTCATCTTAGAAGGTGACTCGATGGAAGTTACAAACTCAATGGAATGGGCTTTGGAATAATGCCCACAAGAAATAAAAGTTTGCATAGAAGATTGTAAAGAGCTATTTCCGAACTTTTAATGTTTAAACCTAAAGCATGTATAAAGGGAAGGAAACAAAGTAGCATATACCATTGCCAAGTTCGGGATTGATAACCCCAATCATGAGATTGGGTACTTATCAACTCTCCCAACATGGCTACTTAGCGTGCTAGAGAAAGATGTCAAACTCATGTAAACATTTTTTGTTACTTAATGAAATTCTACATATTACCAAAAAAAAAGCTCAATCCAAAAGCTTTTAGGCACTGGAACTTTCACTTCACCTCCTCAAATCACCTTGTTCTGTAATATTAGAGTATATTTAAAATTAATAAAATAAAACTAGGAAGTTCTAGTACAAAAATAAGCTAATCTAAAAAGATTTTCATGGTTGGAAGTAAAACTTACCCAATTGAGGAAGAACTCCAACCTTCTTCTTCAAAACTCTCTAATCCTTACTATTTTTGTTTTAAATTGGTCTAAATGACTTAAATGAAGTGTAAATAGGGTTTTAAGTCATCCTAGATGAGATCCCACTAATGTGGGGGTCAAATGGGAGCAAGCCATGTCATAAAAGGAGCAAAAATTGTAATTTATAGACATTTCTATATTTTTGGGCATGTCGTAGTCAATCATGAGATCTGTGATCAATCACGGATTACCTCAAAAAGTTCCAAGAGCCATGCTGCATCATTCATGATTGATTAGTCTAAAATAGGGTTTCATGGATTGATCACAAGATCCATGATCGATTACGCAATCCCTAATCAATCGTAATTTTCCCAAAAAAACTACACAAATACCCTTCAATAGATCAGCCATAACTTTCTCTAAAAATTGGAATTACATATTGTTTAATGCATTGAAAAATAGACTCGAAGACCTTTCTATCAAGATATGGATCATACTCTAGTTCACTCTAGATTAGTGTTAGTGATCCCGGGAAGTTACCCCAAATAAACCATTAGGATAACTTTCGAACTTAACAAGTTCATGGTCCAACTTAGGTATTACACTTCAAGCTTGGTCTAAATGGTTCCTAAACACTCAATAGCTATATAAAATATGTGCAATGATTACCCTTTATATGGAATGCGAGGTGTTACATCAGCTGCCACCTAAAAACCTGCATCACCTCTCTTTGCTACATCCACAAAAGAAATCCTACACCTGTGTTGGTTCTTTCATGCAATTTTTTTAGCTACCCATTGAGGTCAAAGGAATAACACTTCTTAGCATACTCTCACTCAGATGATATAATCCATCCTAACACCTATTTCCCTTTATCAGGACCAAACAACCTCATATGATTTTCATGGCTCCACCTGCAACTCCCCTTGAAGTCCAAATGGCCTAATGATATTAGATTCCTCTACAACTTTAGGACATACATCACACCACCAAAAGTACATACCACTCTATCGAACATCTTGATCTTCACTGTTCCAACATCCTTGATGTCACATCTGGACCCATCACCAAGAGACACAAAACCGGTCTTTTTTTTTTCTTAAAACTCATCAAAATATTTCTTCATGAAGCATATATGAACATGACAACTTGAATCTAATATCCACTCATCATAAGAAATATTGTCCATACCTATGGAGACTGTGAGAGAATCTTTATGATATTCCTTCTATTCATCTTCCTTTTACACTACAACCACTACAACACCACCACCGAAACTATCACCCTTATTCATGTTAACACGTTTTAAACAATCCCTCTTTATGTGACTAAACTTCTTGCAATAAAAACATTACACCATGACTTTTCCTATAGACTTGGATCTATCATCCCCAGATCCCCACATCGATGACCTTTCTCTTACATCCATGTTCAAGGCACTCCCACTCACCGATGAATTCCCCGAGGACTTTCTCCGGATTTCCTCACTGAGTAACACACTCACCACATCATCAAACATGAGCATACCTAAACTTGAGGAATTACTTGAGGCCATCACCAAACCATCCCAACTCTCTTGTAAAGAAGACAACAATACCAAGGCCCTAACTTTATCCTTGAAGTTTATGCTTACTGAAGATAACTTACTAGTAGCCGTGTTGAACTCGTTCAGATGTTCTGCCACACCTTCACCTTCACCCATCTTCATATTGAACAACTTCTTCATTAGAAACACCTTGTTTGACGCTGATGATTTTTCATACATCTGAGACAAAGCAGCCATGAGGTATTCAAAATATTAAAAGCAACTAACAACAATAGAGAAATATGAATCATACCTAGGGCTCTTCTGTAAAGCACCTCCTAATTTGATACTGACATCTTTTTTGGCTTCTTCGCTTTTACTCTAAGTGACTAATAGAGTACATCCTCTATCTGCATCTTCTAGTAAGAGAAATTCCTTCTATCAAACTTCTCAATAACAAAACTTATTAAATGTTCTTTTGTTGTTCCCATTTCTCCCATTCAAATCAAGAACTCCTCCAAAATCACAAACCTTGGCTTCTTACCGAACCACCAACCGCGAATAGAGAACCACCTCTTTCCTTTTAAGTGAGGAACCTGGCTTCCTTCTAAACCTGATACAGCCCCTTCCTTTCTTAACGAGGAGCCTAGCTTTAATGCCATTTGTTAGGATCATAATCCTCTCTTAATACGAGTACATTGGGATCCTATAAATGTGGAAATAAATAAGCAAACACACAAGAAATCATACGACAATGATTTACGTGGAAAATCCCAAGACCAGGGAAAAACCACAAAGCCACACATAAACTTGTCACTATAATGGAAGAATACAAAGCTAAAAGATTCTCTCTTTTTCAATACACTATCATAATCCAAAACCCTTGAGATACCCCTTTCTATTTCCCTTTATCACCTTCTCGCTCAACTAAGAGAACCTTGAGAAAACTCAAAGAGAAACCTTCTTAAGTCTTTCACCATTCTCTCAAACCTTGCAAAAACCTTTGCAAGTCTTTTGAGTGACCTCTCAATGACCTTAAACAATAATAGAGACCTTATGTAGATTATATAAATTGATTCCACCATGAAACCTTGATTTCTTTGATCTCCATGGAAGTTTCTATTTTCATTCTACCCCATCAGCTCGATCTTAGATGAATCCAGGATAGAACTGGACGGCTGGCTCAATCCAAGATCAAATTGGCAACTCTCTCTAGTTTCTGGTTTCCATAGTCTACATCACCCGAATGTGCCCGGATCGATGTGGGATCGATCCGACACAACTGAAACTCATTCCTTTGGTTCCTCTCGCCTTCAGCTTACATCAGACTCCACCACAATAGGGATTGTTTAAAATATGTCATGTTTACAACTGTAGGATCCATTGTGATCTAATGTTTGAAATTCTTACTTTTGTTTAGAAGTTAATTTTTATTTTATATGAAGGAGAGGAATTCAATTGTAGGAATAACTCTATATAAAAAGTTCTTATAACCAATTAGGGTATTCTTAAGATTAAGACATATAGAAGACTGAAACGAAGAGAAAATGGTTCATTACAGATCTATCAAAGAAGGAAGATGTTTGTTCTTGGGTCCTGGACTTGGGTTTTGGGTGAAAGCTTGAGGAGGCTATCTTGTGCATCTTTTTAACTTTATTTATTAATAAAGAACAGGCTGAAACACTCCATGGATATAGGCCCCCGTGTTAAACCTTATAGATTTGATATCTTCTTTTCTTTTCTTTTCTTTCTTTTTTCCCTGTCACATCTTCATTTATTTTACTGTAAATTGTGTGTGAGATTTAGCCCATAGTTTCTACAATCTTATTATGGGTGGATGATGATAATTTTTTGGAAAGTTGTGGCTAAGGATCCCTATGCTTCAAATTCTCATAGGTACAGACTTAAAAGCTTTACTAATTTTGGTTGTCATGGTAAGTACTCTTTTTCTTTTTCTTTTCTTCTCTTGTAACCATGTCACAATAAGAACTCTAAGTGACTGAATTTTGGATGTGCATATTTAGATTTATAAAGGCTATCAAATGTTTTGTTGCGGGTGACTCTATCTTTTATATCAAGGACAATGAAGATGCCATGATTCAGTCATTCTTTATGATAAATCTTGGGATACACTTGAGCAGCAGATTGATTACTTTAAGTGATGACTTATCTTTCATCAAGGCCCATAAGTTCATCATTTTTATTTTTCTTTAATTGATTAACATGTGATTTTTATTTTTTATTTTTTTTTTGTTTACAATATGAACATCATTAAAACCGCATCAATTGTTGGTAATGGTGTTTTCTGAAAGATGAAAATTTAGAATGGTTTGCTTGTCTGCTAACTCTGTGCCTGTTAAACTTTGCACTACATTGCCAGCCATATTGCCTTGGTAGGAATCATTGCCTTCGTCATCTGATTTTGAAGTTGAGCTTCGCCTTGAAAGCTGAGGTTGAACTTTTGAGTTGAAATGGGCCAAGAGGATTAAGGCCCATTTCCAAGTTCTATTATCTACTAATGTTGCTTGGGTATCACTCCGAATCTGCCAATGCTTTCTTAATAGACGTGCCACAATAATTAACAATGCGACTGCAGAAACACCTCCTGTAATGGCAAAGAGGCCTAAGAATAGTCGAGGACTCAAACTTGGGTTTCTAGTAAAGTCAGTTGGTGAAGTAGAGCAATTGCAAGAGGAGAGCATATTGCTCTGTATTTGCTGCAGTTCTCCACTCTCTGTTACTTCAAGAATTGCCTCTGAAATGTCAAAAGCCAACGGAGAACCCTTTGGAAATGC
This sequence comes from Platanus orientalis, assembly GCA_025762735.1. NCBI lineage: Eukaryota > Viridiplantae > Streptophyta > Magnoliopsida > Proteales > Platanaceae > Platanus > Platanus orientalis. The sequence goes on along the minus strand of JAOXJP010240491.1, from coordinate 10,541 downwards.
CTGAGACACAAACAATAAGTTCAATTACATGAAGAAGAACAAGGCTTTTAAAGGAAATTCTACAACATACTGTTAAACAACAGAAACAATTACAATAAAAAGAACTTCTAAAATAGGATAAAAGATAAGGGTGAAGAAGCATTCAATTACAAAGCCAAATCCACCGAGTTTGTAAGTTGGTCCTGCCAAAGTAAAGCCTTTGCAGTATTTGGCCAGGAAGACTTTGGCATGGGGTTCTACAAAGAATGCAGCCACAATATCTCCACCCGAGAAAGCATTGGGATAGTCATCAATGGATTCAACTCTTTTAATGTTCTCTGGCTTGAAACCCAAAACCTTTACCAGATACCTAACAATAAACGAATTCCCATTGCACCCAACAGCTGCATTTGTCCTCCTGAGGAATTCAATATCTACAACAGATGGTTCAAGTTGTGACACTGTCATCATGGCAGTGAGGCTGGCCGTGTAGCAAGAGGTCACGATTAAAACTACGAAGAACCATATTGCCAGTACAAATCGTGATAAGTTACCCTTTAGTGATTCTCCTGCAAATTAAAATTATGGAATTAGGGCATTGAATCAAACCAATTTGTCCTCTCTCCTAACATGTGGAATTATGTGTAAAAATGTGTGCATTCAATGGATTTCACAAAATATGATAGTGATTTGCTTTTCCCCACATAGGTACTACATGTAAGTCTCTACTTTTCAATCATCTACTCTTACTAAAACAAAAGTATCACTTCTCCTAGCTCTTAATCAATCAAGAGAAGTAAGGCTGCGTGTGGCAGCCTCCTGTAGTGTAATCATTTTATTTGAGTTTCCCCAAGGCTTTTGTAGCCTCAATGGGATGGTTTGTAATAAACTCATTCAGATTTGCACCGAATTGTGCTTGATAACATTAGTCATTTCATTTTATAGAAAAACCTAAGATGACTTCATTTCTAATTGTAGTTAACAAATCAGTATAAATTTGAATGAGTCCATTATAAACCATCACCTCATGGCTACAAAAGCCTTGAGAAACTCAAATGAAATTATTACATTACAGGTGGATGCCAAACAGGCTACAAATAAATTGTGTTCATATGGTTTTATGTCTTACCGTGTGCAAAGAAGAGAGTGGTGGAGAACCATAACATTGGGCCAATTTGATAAGAAATTGGGCCACCAAATTCTGGGTTAATTTCACGTTCATTTAACCATACGACGATTCCGGTGAATACACCCATTGCTGCTGTCAAAAACCACATTTCTTTCGTGAAGGGCTTCATGAACATCCAAGGTTCTGCTGTTTTTTTGTTTTTCTCCCTCACTACCATCACGAGTCCTGATTCAACATATGGCTGTGAGAACTCCGCATACCGGCACCGATCTGCCATTATGACAGTATCACCAACTGCTGCATCGAAAGTCTTGTCCATGAATGGGTTAATGCTCATCAGTATTAAGCGGAAGGAATAAGGGTAAGAAATTAAACTTTCTGGTTGATAATTAGGGTGATCAATTTAAAATGTAGGCTTCTACTACCACACTATTACAAAACCATCATCATGTAGAACATGATTATCATTGTTTAAATGCATATTCTACTGTCAACATTGGTAAACTGTGGAGGCTACATGTATTGTTCATAGTATCCTATGAGCGACAGGTCAAATAGCAGGGAGATCTTGTTAAGAATTTTAGTTCTAAAGATAGCTGGAAAGAAATTCATATCTGACCTTGAGATAGACCTGCTCCACCATATCGTCATAAGAACCATTGTAAGGAACCAGCTCGTATGGCAAGTGGTATGGCAGATGCTTCACAGCTGCTTCGAAGACGACAACTGAAAATCCTGTTACATAAGTTCTGTTTTGGTTCTCGTCATAGCTCACTCTCACAAACTGAGTGAATGCTGACCTGCCTGGAACACCTACCCTCAATGGCTTCTCTGTGAAATCAGAATAAAACACTGGCGCCCATCCCATTGGCTCTGATTGTGAGCCCCCTGGCCAATAGACCTGGCCCAGCACTTCCATTGATTCATTTCCCCTCCTCCCTTTCTCTCCACTATCTTGTTCAATAAGGTCCTCTGAGAAACCAAATTTGGGCGACCAAAATCCAAGCTCTCTATAACTTTTACCAACCACATTAACAATCCGGAAAGTGGGTAGGTGTGATAATTCGCCATTTTTATAGCGTACTTCGCCACTCAAACCCCTTAAATCAGTTGATAAGATATATTCTAACAGGGTTCCTGAATTATTTTTCTGTAGTAAACTCTCCATGGCACGAGCAATAGCCCAAGTTGCATCATAGGCTCGGAGTGCAAAGATACTTGGCTCAGAATTCTCTTCTTCTTCTGGATATTCTGATCGGAACTTTCTACGGAATCTGATGCTAAACCGTCCAAATGACTGAGTGGTGTCTGGGAAGTAAGTCTTGAAACCAAGTACGCCTTGCATGGAAGCGATAACAGATGAATTAACAGAATCGAGGAGGCTTGTGATGCTATCTGTAGTAATCCATACATAACCCTTGCCCATCATTCCCATTTGCTTAACCTCTTCAAAAAGAATGGTGGCAAACGGTAAAGAAGATTGAATGACTAAGAAAACCCTGCACTGCTTGCTCTTCAGCTTCTTCATCTCTTCATGGATGGCGGTTTTCGGGTCTAAGAGAGAAGACAGAGGAGGGAAAGCTGAGTGGTATTCAATCTGAGAGCCAACAACTCGGAGTGAGTCAGAGAGAAGGGTGAGAAGTCCTGAATCGCTAGTGTAGGCGTTGTTGTCTTCATAGATGGCTATGACGTTTCGCCACCGGTACGAGCCAACAATAGCCGCGATACATCTCATGTGCAAGGAGATATCATTAGCCATGTGGACCAAGAATGGTGATGGAGTTGATGGAGATATGGAGGATGCAGCCAAGGAAATGGTCGGGACTTCTTGGGTGGTTTTCCCCACCTCAGCAACTAATGCCACTTCTGGCCATGTCAGGGCACCAATGATTGCTTCTACTCTTTGATTATCGACGAGGTCTATGGCTGCATCCATCATTTACAGCTTTATCAGGTGGATGAATTGCATTTATGGTGATATCATTAGCCATGTGGATGTTTGTCTTAAACTTACTTATCAAAGCCAGTTAACATTGCATTTTTAACACATTTAAAGAAGAATGCACATCCAAATGAAGACTCAAGTTTTCACCTATTTGCTAGGTAGGGAAAAGCAACATATACACCCTCTTTGATGCACATGTGCCCAAGTGAGGAAAATGGGCATCTAGAAGGACTCGAGTGGACAACCGAAAACAAGTTCTTGACATGTTAGTGGTATAAAACCGGCTTTGTATTCTCAAGGCTACGAGTCCGTACTTGTCAATTTTGTGGGAATAGACTATTCCGGGACCTCATATTCTCTTTAAGCTGTTTAAGCAGTAGAGATTTTCGGATAATGTCAATCACGAGAATCCGGATCCTCTATGGCGCAAGTGAGTATCCTTTCAATGCAGGACACGTAAGCCAAAACAGGCAGAGAAGATCCAGTCAAACATTCTTGGCCGACTGTCATGCACTGAATTGGAGCTCGAGCATTACACTCAGATGTGCGGCCAAGGATCCAGTCACCAATCACAAAGGGAAAAAAAAACATGGATATCATTTTTTGATAACCAAACAAATGTTGTCTAATAAAAAAGTGTGTGCCTCTGTGAGCACACCAGATGCACATGTAGTGGAAGAAAATGTTCTGTGATGAAAAAGTGTCTGGAGTGTGTATGATAAATGATAAGCTGACATGTATTATTTTTTAGGTGTTAAAAACGTCCAAAAAAAGTAGTGTTCAAAAAGAGACCAAATTCAAAAACCCATTGTGCGTCAATCAATACACAATTATAGATGTCTACACAGACAATTATTCTTTTATAAAATTATATATATATATATATATATATATATATATATATATATATATATATATACACATAAACTGTGTTTAGCAACCACCTGTCATGAAATCATTTCATTTGAGTTTTCCAAGGCTTTTGTAGGAAACTCATTTAGATTTGCAGCGACTTATACTTGATGACACAAGTCATTTCATTTTATAAAAAAACCTAAGATGACTTCCTTTCTAATTATAACAAACCAATATAAATTTGAATGAATTCATTACACTTATCACCTCATGCTTACAAAGGCCTTGAAAAATTCAAATATCATGAGTACATTACTGTGGCTGCCAAACAGGCTAATACTGTTTAAGTGGACATCTGAAAGGCCAGGTGAGGGGAGTTCACATCACCTCCAGTCTTAATGGACTAGTACCACTCCACTCTTGCTCATTATGTGACATAATGTTTGACAAAAGGTACACTAATAAATATATAGTTACCTATCCATTATGTATTTACTATAATACCCTCCCTTGATCCATGTGTATTGACTCAAACACCCTTTGTTAGGCCACCTGTCATGCATTTATTGGTAATGGAGTAATAGTTCATTCAATTGGAGATGATTCCAAGTCAAGGTAAAGTGTTTTAGGAAAGGAGAATGATTGTCAATGTTGACACAGACCTTTATAGGCATGCCATTGACACATGATGGTTTTGAATTTGGTCTTTTTTAGAACATCTACTTTTTCATTTGAACATTTTAAATTTTTTAATGTTTTTAAACCCAAACACAACATGTGTCAACTTATAAATTGTTGAGTAATAGAACCACCAACATAGTCACTTTTTTTGTTTTACATAGTTATAAAAGTTCTTTAAAACGTAGGGTTAGTGATCGGATATCTTAAAAGCCAGATTGGGGTTTTAATAGAGAAGGTAGCCGTAAAGCTTTGTAATCTTTGGTTTTGCTCATAGTGAAAACTCTCTAGCCGTTTTCACCCGTGGACGTAGGCTTTAAGCCGAACCACGTTAAATTCTCTTGTGATTTGTGTGTGTTTGTTGTTTGCATTTATTTCTTCTATATTTGTTGCATACGATTCCAAATCTAAGCTTCCACACAACAAATTTGTATCAGAACCCTAGGTTGTGATAAGGGTGTTTCAACATGGCGGCAATGTACGAAATGGAGAAATTTGATGGGCATAATATCTTCAATCTATGGCACGTAAAGATGCATGTGTTGTTGGTTTAATAAGGATTAGTTAAAGCATTTATAGGGAAGGAAAAACTTCCTACAGTGATGTCGAAAGATGATAAAGAGGAATTTGACCTCAAGGCACTCTGTGTGATTCAGTTGTATCTAGCCGATGAGGTGTTGCGAGAGGTTGCAAAAGAGGAGTCTACGGCTAGATTGTGGCTTAAGTTGGAAAGCTTGTACATGACCAAGTCTCTCACGAACAAGTTGTATTTGAAACAACAGCTCTATACATTGAAGATGACAGAGAGGAACTTGACCTCAAGGCACTCTGTGTGATTCAGTTGTATCTGGCCGATGAGGTGTTGTGAGAGGTTGCAAAAGAGGAGTCTACGGCTAGATTGTGGCTTAAGTTGGAAAGCTTGTACATGACCAAGTCTCTCACAAACAAGTTGTATTTGAAACAACAGCTCTATACATTGAAGATGAGAGAAGGTATGTCTGTGAAAGCACATTTACACGAATTCAATAAAATCATTTTGAATTTGAAAAACATTGATATTAAGATTGATGATGAGGATCAAGCTATCATTGTTTTGTGATCTTTACCTGCATCATATAAACACTTTGTTACGACCCTACTCTATGGAAATGATATCATCTCCATGAAGGATGTTAAGGTATCCTTATATTCTAAGGAATTGAGGAAGAAGGCATTTGAAGAGGGTGAGAGATAGGCAGAAGGTCTGTTTGCGGGAGGAAGAACAAAGGAATTTGCGGGAAGAAGAACAAAGGAAAAAGATTTTAGAAGTAATAAAGGTTAATCTAGATTCAAGTCTAAAGGAAAGGGAAAGATGCGGTATTTTCGTTGTAAAGATTATGGCCACATGAGGAAGGATTATCCAAAGCATACTGACAGGAATGAAGGTAATAGTCCTAGTATAGCAATGGCAAAGGAATAGAAAGAGTACATTGGAGATGTTCTCATAGTCTTTAAACATATGAGCACATTTTCTCATGATGAATGGATATTAGATTCAAATTATCTTATTCATATTTGCTCTAAGAGAGAACATATTTAATACATTTCAAGAGAAGAAAACAAGTTTTGTTTCTTTAGGTGATGGGTCTACTTATGATGTCACAGGTGTTGAGAAAATGAAGATCAAGATGTTTGATGGAGTGGTTCATATTTTAGGTGGTGGGCTTATGTCCCAAATATACGAAGAAAATTAATATCCTTAGGATGGTTGGATTCCAAAGGTTGCAGGTATTCAATTGTAGGTGGAGCCATAAAAATCACATGTGACTATTTAGTCCTTATGAAGGGAAAAAGGTGTGGTGATGATGATTTGTATTGCCTAATGGGGAATACGATAATTGATAATGTTCATTTGACTTCGATGGGTAACTAAAAATGGAGTGCATGGAATAACTAACGTTGGTGTACGGTCTCTTTTGTTGATGCAACAATGAGAGGTGATGCAAATTTCCAAATAACAGATGATGGTGAAGAGGTTCTTATGATTAGAAATGACAGATCGATATCCCTCTCTGAAGTTGACTAGGCGAGTCAGCTCAAGGCAACTACACATGTGCATTGGTCGTGTTATGATCAAGTCGGATGGTGTCAATACCAAATTAAATTGATAGTATGTGTAGTAGTAATTCTTCAAAGGTAATAGTTGTTTGCAGTTATAGCAGACAAGATCCGATTCAGATTTGAGGTAAAGGTGGAGGTGTGTTCCAAGTACCTATGACACAATGTTCACTAAGAATGACAAGTGCAGGTTTTCTCTAGGTGTTTTTGGAATGTGAACCAAGGTAGAGTGTGGTATACATGTCAATGGTTCTGTGTCTTGTCAAAAATACAATCACAGTATCTAAAATTACCTTTCAGAGTTGTGTGAAAAAGATGAGAGGAGAGTTTTCTGTGTTATGTAAATCTTGGTAGAATTCATGCCAAGGTGGAGATTGTTGAATTATTGGTGTGAATTCACACAGCTCTCAATTAAGAACTGTCTTGGAACATAACCACCAACGTCATCACTTTGATTGTTTTACGGAGTTATAAAAGCTCTTTAAAACATAGGGTTTGGTGGTGGGATATCTTGAAAGCTAGATTGGGGTTTTGGTAGAAAAGGCAGCCGCAAAACTCTTGTAATCTCTTGTGTTTGCTCATAGTGAAAGCTCTCTAGCTATCTTTGTCTGGGGACATAGGCTTTAAGCCGAACCACGTTAAATCGTCTTGTGATTTGACTGTGTTTTCCATTTGCATTAATTTCTTCTTCTATATTTGTTACATACGATTCCAAATCTAGACTTCCACACAACATAAATCACCGTACACATTGCAAATACTTTTATAATATAGAATATTTTTATCAATTATTAATGGAGGAAAATGTTCTCTGATGAAGATATGTCTGTTGTGTCTGCTGAATGGTAAGCTGACATGTGTTGTGTAGGGGGTTAAAAACGTCAAAAAAGTTTTCAGTTGACAAAATAAGTGTCCAAAAAGAGACACCAAAATCAAAAACACATCAATGGTACGCCTACAAGATCTGTTACAAAGACAGTCATTCTCCATTTTTAAAACACCCTTAGGCCTTAGGGGCGGTTGGATAAATTTCTCAGCGATAAAAGTCGGCTTCCAATGCTGCAAAAGTCAAAAGTCGCCCCAAAAGCATTTAGTGGGCGTGCCTTGTATGACTTTCGCTAGAATAAAAGTCAAAAGAAAACTTCCTAGTGAAATTATGGCCTGGATACTTCCAGGGGAAGTAAAAAATTGCAAGGAAAAACTAGCAAAAGTAATTTCTCTGGATTGCAAACCAAATGCTTATAATGATTTCTGGCTTTTAACTTCTCATCTATGAAAACCAAATTTGCATCCAGAAGAACATCTTTTGAAGTTACCCCAACGAGGCCTTGCAGCACATGTTATGACCAGATGATGGTGGAGTCTTACCAAAAAATAAAAAAGGTAAGAAAATGTTCTATGATGAAAATGCCTACGTCTATGGTGAGTTGTAAACTGACATGCGTTGTTTTTTTGGGGGGTAAAATGTTCAAAAAAGTATTCATTTGAAAATTTTGGTTCAAAAGAGATCAAATTCAAAAACACGTCATGTGTCATTCAAAGGCACAACTATAAAGGTCTGTTTCAACACAGACAATCATGGTGGAGAGAGAGAGGGGGTCGTTTAAACCTCAAAACCCTCTACACAAGTGTGTGTGGTATCAAAGCCACGAAATTGGTTTTGATTTGACTAAGTTTGAAATTCAAATCTTACGGGAGAAGAAAAAAAAGGGAACCACTTATATGGATGTGAGTGTATGAGGCACCTGCATGGGTTGGGTTTGCCGTACTAAGTACGAGTGGTAAAATGGTCTAGGGTACAAGTTGCTTCCAAAAGTCCATGTATGAGAGATGCAAGAAAGATGAAACAACCATAAACTAAAAAAAACAAAGACTTCCAAGTTTGAATAATCTCCAGTCAAAGTGGGGAGTTGTCAGTTGTCACGTCGTAATCAATCCAGTTTGTGGCATACACAAGGGTATTTGTGTAAATAGACAATGTGTTTATCTTTGTTAACTAAGACACCCTCCCTTATATCAGAATATTTAATTGATCAAATGACCAGCTGTAGGAAATTTTTCTGTTGCTTTTTGTAGCATGAGTAAAAAAATCATAAAATCACAAAGCCAAATTTTAAAAGACAAAATATACATGCTTTTTGTTCATGCTACAAAAAGTTACATCAAAATTTGCTACCGCTGATCACTTCTTATTGATTGAAACACTCTTAGTCGCGTTGAAATTAGGTATACAAGAAATTCGTACAAAGAGCTGCAAACAGCATCAGAAACTGACGCATCAGATCTGAAAGTGATTTACACTTCTTGGACGGCACTTATCACTTTTCTGCAACGTGTCCGTGCCCTGGTGCCATTTGCACCTCTCTATACGAATTTCATTCATGTGTACCTAATCCTAAGGGTTTTTGTCTGGCACCGTGATTATGTTGATTTTACTGGCATGATATCTCTCCCGTCCAATTGGAGATGATTGGAACTTGAAACCTTCTAGTTGGAAATTTCTGTGATGAAAGTCAACCCAATTAAATTAGATCGATCTTCTTGAAAACCAACAAATTAGAAAGTTAAGATCACATGATGGGTTGACACAGAAATCTATCAAGTAATACCTTCAGATGAAACCATATTCTGCATTATTAAGGCTTCATACTGTTTATTGAGTAAATATTTAAACATGCAGCCTGACATGTTATATCTAATCTCTGATGCTTGATACTCTCTATCTGCACTATCAAATGTCCTATAATTTGCTTCTAGTCTTTCCAAAAAAACATAAAGAGTGAAAAAATTTACCGGCGGAAGCTGCTCGAACGGATTTTCCATTAGAATCTCTAAGGTGGAGAGCCATCTTATAACCGGTCAAGGCATAGAAATCTTCGATAGCCATCTCCATGGCTGTTTTCTCCTCTTTACCCACACGAGAGCTGTAGTCTAGAATGGCACCAACGCTGCCAATGAACCGGTGCCTCGCTGGAAGATGGTTCCCGCCTCCTTCCTTAGCCATTGCTTTTGATGGAAATAACAAAAGGAAAACCAGGAAAGAGAGAACGCCGGACATTTTGCTCTTCAAAGATCTTTCTTGTTTTCCTTCTTTCAATGTACAACAGCCAGACTCAAGAGAGAAGGGTTTACTTGCATTAAAATTCATTTTATTTACAAATCATTGACTTCGTGGCAGCATATGTCCAGAATAATATCCCACTTGCAGCCGATTACTTGGATGTTTCGTGATAGGCGATACCAGAACGGTTGTATGTGACTTATAAAAGTCCTACTTTGAAATTATGAACCAAAGCTTTATCATTTAATTTCTTGCTTCATCTATTATTTATAAATTAAAAAAAAAAATGTGTGTGGTATTGGGATAGTATTTCAATCCATAAAAAGGGGGATCAGTTTATCAACGCTTCCCTTAACAAACGCTCATCACTGCTTCTTGTCAGAGGCGGACACATCAGTGTTGATAGGTGATTTTCACTTTTTTGGGGGGTGCATATTAACTTTTCGGCGCTGATGTGCCCGCTGCCCGCCGCCTGACAAGAAGCAGTGGTTAGCATTCGTTAAGTTGAGCTAAACGAAACAATAATGATTACCTCTTAACCACGTTTAACTTTGGCTCCTCTGCAGAAAGTGAAACTACATGAACGTGCAACAAGTGTTTACATCATGCAAAAATTTAAAACTCACCCAAATTTGGATGGTGTTTTAAGTTTTTTTATATATTTATCATGGTTTGAGAACACATTAATGTATTTTAAGTAACTGCAGAGGATCTGTCTCTGACTTTAATATCTACTTAAACGAGTATTGCAAATGCTGTAAATATTGATGGAAATGGTGAGGCCAACAAGCATATGG
>JAOXJP010240480.1:0-23271 GCA_025762735.1 Platanus orientalis | reverse complement strand
GTTTAGTACTACAACACTTGTATACTTGCAAGTAAAGCTACCCTAGATTTTTTGTTCATTAAGTTAGATCATTAGTATAGGTGTAACAACAAATTTTTAAAAGAATCTTATAATCAATCTAACTAGCAATATCCTTTTGAAGCAAAAAAAACAAGAGGATCTAACCCACCTATGTGCTCTACAAATTAATTCATTCAAATCCTTTAAACAATCTTTCAAAACAAATTTTAGTAAAAAAAAAAGACCTTTGAAAACTCATTCAAAATATATATTATAATTTGGCTTACACTTTATACTCTAAAAGCTTCTACAAAATAAACATTCTTATCCAAAATGGGGATTAAAACAAGAGTTTAATGGTCAAAATAAAGCATGATGTTGAAAAATCATAATATCCTTTCAAAATAGCCGTTCTAAAAACCTAAATGATGTGGGACAAACATACTAGAGTAATGTGAGTGAAGAGATAAGGCCTAGATTGCCAAGTGTAATGATAAAATAAAAGCGAGGTTCCTACTCATCAATTATGTGTGTATTAAGTTCAGTTTGGTTCATTTGTTTAGTGCCTAATATGAAAAAATTTCAGTCATAAAGAAAAGAAAAGAAGCTACCAAATTCTATACAAGTGGGTATGCCAACAATGCTACAGACAATTCTACACTACCATGATCATTTAGCATTTGTTAGGAGCAATTTCCCAACTGGTTGTAGGGGATTTTTAACTGATAGTTTATATTTTAGAGGGATATAAGATGTTTAATTCAAGGTAAGGAGCATACAAAATGGCCACAGAATTAGGTCAAAACAGTTGCATGAAGTAGGCTAAATGTTCACAATTAACAGAAAATTATGGGTTTAACAAGTGTTGTTGGTTATATAAAAGTAAATAACAGTTAGATAAAATGTATTCCAGCACCATGAGAAATAAGTTAAGGGCATAATCAATCATATCAAGCATTTAGGGGTCACTAAACATCACATAGTATGTGAGAATGGATGTCCCAAGTCATGCATACGTGATGCCCAAAAATCTGGGTTGTGATTTTATGGGAAAACAGGTGGTAGGGTTCCCAAGCCCTTGAGATTCAACCTTTAAACATGGGTGAAGTATCTTAAAATATAAAAAGTAAATTTTAAATGTCTTTAATGAAAGAACTTCACAGATATTTTTTTAAGCAAAAAAGTAAACATCCACTTACTTGAAACGGGTCCAATTACACACCATCACTCACTTTGATGCAACTTCATATTTTGTTGTAGAACCTCTGTGAAGTGAGGAAATGAACCTTCAACAATGAAAAAAAAACTGGAATAGTTAAGGCCCTCTACCCTAAGTGTTAAACCCCACTCCAAGGACAACCCTTTCGGGTTTTGAAGCTTCAAAATTGAAGAAGATGGATGTCTTCTCCAACCCAGCCTCCACATAAGAGAGAACAAGAGCAAATTCAACTTTTCTTCATTAATTCTCAATTGGAGGAATCCAAAAGGCTTTTAAAACCTCCCACATGCCAACCCTAATTATGAATATTTTAAACTATTTACCCCTAGTGTGGTGCCTCCTCATAAAAAACTCACTTTTAAGACCTCCTAGACTATTATGCCCCTAGAACATGTCTTTGCTTCTCTTTACCTCACTTATACAAAATAATGTCTCCTATGTCCCATATGACATAATAAAGCCTATAAATCCAAATTGCAATTGAAATAAACAAAAAAAATTAAAATAAAGTGCAGAAAATAAGAGTCCTGTAAGAATATTTGTCTGCAAGAATGCGTCTAGATGACTCTAGGGTACTCCCACCCTACTCAAAGCATATGAGTGGGATGGCACTTCTCCTCTTGTACTAGCTCAGTCTTGAATCTCCTCGAGGTCTAATGTCCCCATCACTAAATCAATCCAAAAATGAGGTAGAACATTCATGGTCCTTTGTAAAACAAGATTCAATCCTTCTAAGAACCTAGAGAATTTAAGAACAAGTTTAGTATGTATGTTTACTTACAAAATAGATTTATTTTTACAAAATATCAGCTTTAAGAGCTCAAACAAATCAAACCATTCATGATTCTTTACAAAACTATAATCAAATCATTTTAAGGTTGAAGTATCCAGGTTTACTTGTTGATTTGAAATTGAAATCCTTTTCCAAACTTCAAGTTCTTCACCAAAATATCTCAAAATCTCTTTCAAAACTTAATTTTCTCTCTTGTTTTTCCTTTTTTTCCCTTCTTTTGATATGAAGTGAAGTCATTAGGGTTTCTTTAACATATGTATAGGGTTTTGGGTTGAGTTGGGTAAGTCCCACACTCAACCAAACCAATATAAATCACTTTTCTTTTTAAAAAAATGAATTTGGGTGTTTCGCATTGGTCCGCTAAAAGTGCAAATTGATCCATAACATTGTGGTTTATCTGGATCTATCCACACTTTTTGCTGGATTGGTCTAGGACTTTCTAGTTTGTTGGTTTGTCAAAAAATATCTATAACTTTCTCTAGGAAATTGGAAAAGATCGTTGTTTTTTGCATTGTAAAGTAAACCCCTAAATCTTTCCAATGATATATTCCTACCCTTTATCTCCCTTTCTAATTAAACATCCAATCCTAATTTTTGAAGGAAGAGAAGAATAAAAATAATTGGTGAAACACATGAGCAATGTTGAATTTAAAGATAGAAGAGTAGTAGCATCATAAGAAGAAAGGAGAGAAGAAGAAGAAGAGGAGGAGAGCAATAGCTACACCATTTCTACCATTCATCCAACCTCAACTATTGCTAGGTAAGGGGTTTTTTTTCTGCTCCTAGTATATCGAAGAACCTCCATTATCTGCAAGCTTGGCAAGCCCAAAATCAGCAATATAATCAAGACCAAGGGGCATCTTATATATTAAGCTTTTTGATAATTTTACTGTTAGAATAGAAGTGGAAGAACAAATTTGAGATATATATATATATATATATATATATATTGTTGACCTAAATTGTTGGCAGATGATGTGTGCGGGCATGCTAGTGCCACGTGGACACGAATAAGTCTACTATATGACCTTAAGTGCCAAATCAAATAGAATGTATGGAAGAATTTACAATAAATTCCTTCTGATAAGTTTGTTTGGCCATTCTTTATAATTATCAGGCAATTTCAAGGGGGAGGGTTCTTCCCTCTATGGGTAATTTTTCTTACCTTGAACTCAAGGACTTTTTAATGTTATACTAAGGCTTAGACTAATAAATGATAATGAAATAAATATAGGAGGAATTCTAAGATGAACTCACCATAGGAGTTATCCCAATCATGTAACGTATGAGGTTACAAAGCAAATTCCATATGAAAAGAATAAACGTGAACCATTGATAAAAAGCTATGAACAAAGATTGAATAAAACCAAGATATTTATTGATGATGAAAGGTTACAAAATACTTGGTTACAAGATTTGACTGAGTACATTTTTTATCCCTGGACTCTTATTTATAGAGTTCCAATTCAGTTATAAGCCTTGTATAGGTGTCATTTCCTAACTATTTTTCTTTCTTTTATCTTGTATGCATTAAGTAACTGTTCCATAGCTTCCTTCTTTTCCATTTCTTCCACATGTCCCTTGTTTAAATTTTAAATTTCATTTATAACGGCATCTTCATGCCATTATCATCTAACTGTCTTTCCCTGATCTATGGCCACGTGGCTTGTTTTTGGCCATGCATCATGGCAATACTTTTATGGTGTAGACAATGCCCCACCCCATCATTTTGAATTTTAAAAGAATTTGAAATGACGTTCCTTCTTTTCTTTTGATTGTGCTATTCCACTTGTTTTTCCCCTACCGAGTTCCAAATCTTTTCGCTTCTTTGTTCCTATTTTTGAGAGATCTCCCCTTGATTCTTGTTTTCTTTCCCTATAAAGCTCCTCTCCTTTTTAAGAATGTCATCATTGCTTTTTTTCTTCTTCTTTGAGCTGAAATTTCTCTATTCATGGCGTCTAGCATTGAATTGTCTTCTCGAAAGCTCTTTCTTCTAGTCTTCTAGCTTCTAGATTGGAAAGTCATGTGAGTAGTTTAGAATTCTCCACCTAGGTACTCCTTTCTGTTGATGATAAACCTGTTTTAGGTCCTACTTTCTTTTCTTATCTTCATGAATCATTATCTTCGCAATATCATTTGTATATCTCTGAAACTTAGCTATTGTCCAGAGACAACCTAACCTAGTCCATATGGAACAAAAATAATTCTCTAAAATGTTGGCCCAAAACTCATGATCAATTGATCAACTGGATAGCCCATCTTCTTCTCTACTGTGGAAATTTGTGGGATGACTTAGATATTATAGAATGTATTATCCTTTCTAAGTTTGATTTTCCAATGGACAAAGAACTTTTAGCCGCAACAGCTTGTTTTTTGTCCTCTTCCACAAATTCCTTCCATTTTGGTTGTGGGATGATGTCCCCTTCACTTAAGATGATGTCCCCTTCACTTATGGATGTGGCTTCTTAAACCCTTCTTCCTCATGGGTAGGTACTTTTAGCATAACTTTTTCCTTCGTCCACAGATCTAGGGTTTGATTCTTCCGACACTAGAGAATCTTTCAATAAGTTTATCATAAAAGAAACTCTGAATACCAAAACCATTTCTTTCCAAGAGCACAGTGCCTTCCTCCTTTACTGGTTCTGTAGGTATATCATTTGTCGTCCTTCCAATAGCATGACTAAAGAATACTACCTTATAGTTGCTACTTTAGTGAAAGGAAAGAAATTGGCATTAAGTCCTTTCTTTCTTGCTCAACTCTATAAGAGTTTAAACAATCTTAACAAAAAAACCATTTTAGCATTAGTGGTTCCCACGGGTTTATCCAATAATGGATTTATGAATATTTTCCTTATTCGAAAGCTTGTATTGACAAACCTTCTCCCGGGGTAGATTGTCTTTCTTACGATTGTACGTAGGTAGTTTCTCGGCTAAAATATCTTTCTTTCAAATAATGCTTTGAATTCTTCCATGATCTCTCCACTGAAAGAGATGACCAACTTTTCTACTCTTTTCTTGATGGCTTGTATGGTCTTTTATGGTATACAGGTAAAATTCTTGATTTTCATACTCTGGCTGATCAAAACATTTTCCAAGAGGTGTGGCACTCATATCTTTCTCCCTAAGACTTACATTATGGAGGTATTTATGATAAATTATCATAAACCTGGTTTTGAGTTTCATGCTCCTCACCATATTGCTCATCAATCTGGATTATGCTAAATGATTCCAATTCCTCCATTTTTTACCAAAAATTTCCCTCCTCATCAAAGAACTTTGGCAACTCCTCAAGATGTTAAGGATGTATTAAAAGATTTTAAATTTTCATAAAGTTCTTTCACTATGGCTGACACACCTCAAAACCCTTCTTTCGTAGTGATTCAATACAAAGAATGGTGGAAAAAATATTTTATTGGTCATATCTTCCCTCAGTGTTCTGAAGAAAATCTCCTACGACTTAATAGTATTCCGATTTCTCCTGATAGTGAATCTAAGTAGATGATTCTAGAGCCTTCTAATTCTTCAAATAATCCTCCAGTAGTTACTTTTAGGCCTCCCCCCATTTTTTTCACAGCTTCCTCTAACAGTATCAAAAAGGAAAACTTCCAAGAAAGATATAGTGGAAGAAAATAAGAAAAAATAGTCACCAAAAAAAATTCCAATGGCAAAGATACCCTTCTTTCTGTAAATGTTCATTATTTAATAATAAAAAGATATGAAAAGTTTTGTAAAATAAAATGGAATGCTTTTGATACTAAGGGGGAATCTAAAAATAAAAGGAGTTCTGAATTGGCTGCTAGGAAGGAAAATTTTGATAATAAATATATAAAAAAATTTCTTCAAGTTGGGGCTCCTCGAGACAAGCAGAAAGACTATTTGTTGCCTTTTAAGCCCCTAGAAGTTCCTACAGCCCCTTTTGGTGTAGTAGACTCAGTTATTCCTTCTTATAAATTGGCAGGAGTAGAGTTTGAAGGGAGGTTTTTAATTGAACTTCATCCTACTCTAGTAAAAGGAAAAATTACTGTATGGGATGACACTAATTGTTTCCTTGGGGAAAGAAGTAAATCTAATCTTTTTCTTTAATTTCTACCATAAAACTCTTACTAACTTTCTTCTTTTGATGTTTTAGTAAAGAAAGTTCAACCTCTAGTGGACACTCATTTGTTCGAATTGCTAGCGCAAGGTCCTCTTCCTTCAGATGAAAATGATCCAAATGACCTTGGGCCTCTAAGCAAGAGAAGGAAGAAGCTAGTGAAGAAGTTACACCGTTTTCCTGCCACTACTGCATCCAGGAGGACCCATCATTCTGAAATTCCAATATTGTTCCTAAAAGGGGGTGAATAGGATATTTTTAAACTTCTTTTCAATTACCCCAAATTCAATTACTTGTTTAATTAGTTAAGTTGTTCCCAATGTTTGATTGCAATTGAATTGTGCACATGAATGTGAATATGTTCAATTGTGTTGCATATGAGGCTATATCAATAAGTGCAATATTTGACAATATAAATGATAGATGTAAAGGCAAACCACAAGTAATCACAATATACACAAGATGTATAGTGGTTTGGCACAAAGGCCTACATCCACTCAAAAGCTCACCACGTTTATTAAGATTAAAAATATTACAATCAAGACTAAAATTAAACAAAAGCGTACTACTTACCAAGCAACCTACACCCGGTGCCTTCAACGGGTGAGATCTATGATCTACTCTTCCAGTGTCTCCAGCAAAAAGAGATAAAAATCTACATTACCAGTGGCTCCGGTGGTAGTGCCAATTTTCCTGGTGTCTTTAGCGGGAGAGGTCTCAATAACTCAATTTAAAAGTTTAAGGCAAGTGTTTATCTCTTGAAGATTGGTGTTGCCTTGTACACAAGTTGGGGTTGCTCCTCCTTAAGTAAGATGTGACTATTACTCCCCAATGCTTCTTGATTGGCTCCTCAAGCTAGTTAGGCCAATACCGGTGGGTTACTCCTCCTTGAGCAAAGTGTGACTATAGAGTCAACTATCTTCTTTACAAGGGTTTAGACAACCCTTAGAACCTTCCCCTTGATGATTGGTCTAGGAAAGAACAAAGAGGAATCTTGGGAATGGTCTTTGGGTATAGATTTTTCTATCAAGGTTTATAGAGAGATCTTTTAAAAGTTAGAGAGCCAAATATCTCATTGTTTTTCCAAAACAAGAGCAAGAAAACTTAGATTTAGTTCATGACCATTAGTTTGCTTGTTGAAGCTCAATCTCTCTTATATTAGACGAAAATGACTCATGTCCATTAGATTAGAACATTTTCCAATGGTCAATAAAGATGGGTCATTGATTATAAATGAATTTTTAAAGTTTTTACCATTATACAGTGTTTCCGCTACTTTGGAACTATCCCGGATCAATCCAAATGCTAAAAACACTCAGAGCCTACAACCTGAGAGTTGCTGGTTTGATCCCGAACTGATTCAAATAAGTTTTTGGATTGATCCAAATGCCCTGTAATGCCTTCTAAAATCTTGAAAAGGCTATAAAGACCTTGGGATTGTCCCTCCGTGGTCCGAAAGCTCCATGGACCTTTGTATACCCTTTATGGACCCTTGGTTCACCGTGGCCACGCCTCTTTACCTGATTTACCTTACGAGAGTTCGGAATGAAGAGTAAACCATTCGGGATGACTTGTATGATCCTAGTTTGCTTTCCTTGAAGTTTTTTTATGCTTGATGATCTTCATGATGCTTTGAGACCAAAAACCTCTTAGACTCTAACATGACATCACTCATGTCCTAGTCTATACAATACATGTATTTTAGAGTTCATGGAATTTACAACACATTACATTTACACATTCTTCTTATTTTATGACACAGAATCTAGAAGAAATTTTGGATTTGATGAAAAAAGAAGTATCTTCAAATATTGTGAAAGAAAGTTCTTCCAAAGTTCTTCTAAAAATATGAGAGACCTATTTGCTTGATTATTTGCCTCTTAGTCCTCTTACAATAGTATTTTCTCTCAAGCCTGAAGAACCTATCCAACTAGGCCATATTCCTCTCATTTTAGATCCTCCAATAATCTCTTTTGTTGTGGAAGAAACTCAAAATAATTCTCCTTAAGATGAAGCAATGGCATATGTTCCTTCTTCAATTGATAATGATCTAGATTCCCTTCTGTGAGATCTCTTGGCTGAATCCCTAGATAATGCTCCCAATAATGCAGTCACAAACTCTTCTTCCATCACAAAACTTCTTCTCCCATAACATTCCCAGTTTCAGTAGCTTAAGGATCGCCTCTCCTCATTTCTTTGTATGAATTATTCTGAGATTGTTCTTTCATAGAATAAAAAAGATATGGGAGAGATTATCAAGAAGTTGTTTGATCTTACTTCTGATCTAGAGAATCCTATTCATTAGTTGGCCATTCGATTATCTTATAGCCTTCACAAAATCGAACATTTATCTTCTAAGGAATCTCATATTACTTCTCGTATCCTAGAATTTAAGTGAACAATTAAGTCTTTTAACACAGAACGTGAGGTTATTTCTTCCAAGATAAATGAGGCAGAGAGATATCAACAGACTTGATGCTGAAATTCAAAGGTTGGAATTCGAGAAAGCATCCAAACAGGCAAAAATTTCTTAAGACAAAAAGAAACTGAGTGCCTGTGAGGAAAAACAAAACATTTTGAAGGGCGAGATGTCAACTACTCTAATGAAGAAGATGAAGGTATCAAAGGAATTGAACGAGGTGAAAGGAAAGAAACAAGAACCATCTGACCATTTACACCGTATCATAGGTGCATGGTTTGAAGTTCAAAAATTCTTCAAAGAGAAGTTTTAAACTTTCTACTGGCTGATGCCCACTTAAACTTTATTTTGGTGATGTGTGTTGGCTTGTTTTACCCATTTAACTCTTAACTTTTGTACCAAAATTTCATTCTGTTTTCTTTTAATTTTATGTTTTTGTGTCTTGATCCTATATACTATGGAAATCTCTTTTGCAGGATCAAGTTGGCATTTCTGCCATAACTTATATTATAATGGATTGTCGATTTTCCTAACTGATGAGAAAATATTTCTTTAAATATTTTTCATTAATTTTTTTTTCTGATTAACCCCTCTATTTCTTGTAGGATATATGCTCTTCCTAGGAGAACTTGAAATATTTTGTGTAGTCCTTCCCAACTAGGGAACCATTTTCTTAAAAGCATGATCTTTAGTGCCTAATGGAAGAATTGTCTTCTATACTAGTTATACTTCTTCGAAAGATTTTTTCTTTGTCTTCTTATTGTAAGCCTTGGCAATTTTTTGTTTGTTTTCTTTCATCATATCCAAGGCTTTTAATCTTGCTTCATCTATATTTTCTAATTCTAAAATCACAGTTTCATTAAATTCTTCCATAGTTAACCTTTCTTGGAATGCAGTTCTCATTGAAGGAACTATAATTTTCATAGGTAATATGGCATTATATCCATTTGTTAAAGCATATGACTAGTACTAGTACTAGTTCTTTTACATGTATTATATGTCCCTAAAATTTGTGGAAGAACTTCATGCCATGACCTTGGTTTTTCTTGAATGATCTTTCTCAACAAATCTTTTAAAATTTTATTGGAAGATTCCGCTTGACCATTGGCTTGCATGTAATAGGGAGTCGAAGATAACATTCGGATCCCAAAATCTTTCGCAAATTATTTTACATCTTGGCTTATGAACACGGTTCCTATATTTGTCGTGATCATTTCAGGTAGGCCATAACGATAAATAATGTTTTCCTTTATGAATTAAATAATATGACTTTGATTTACTTCTTTTATAAGCTTTGTTTTCATCCATTTTGTGAAATAATCCTTTGCCACAATAACATAACCATGCATATTCAAAGAAATATGATTAATTTTTCCAATTAAATCCATCGCCCATCCTCTAAATGGCAATGGTTTCAATATGGGGAATAATTTTGCTGCAAGGACTCTTTGTATAGGTCCATGTTTTTGACATGGTTGGTAGGATTTTTCATGTTTGATACAATCAACTATTATAGTTAGCCAATAATATCCATATCTTCGAAGTAACCACCTTAGCTTTATCCCTGCTTGATGCGCCCCACATATTCCTTCATGCACTTAAGCTACCACTTCTTCTGCATGTTCTTTTCCAAGGCATCTTAAAAGTTGTTCATCAAACCCCTTCCTATACAACTTATCTGCAAGCAACACATAATTTAAAACCATTACTTTTATTTTTCTTTCAATTTTTTGACTTGGATCTTTCAAATAATTTATGAAAGGAATCCTTCAATCATCTAAAGCAATCTCAAGAGAACAAAGATCCATGCCTCTTTCTCTTTCTCCCATTGATGATAATGATCTTTTAATTATTTTTATAGTCCTTTGCCTATCATCACAAGCAATGGTTATTCCAAATACAACTTGAGCCATTTCATTAGCCATTGTACTATTTTCTCTTGGAATGAATTTTAATGTCACATTATCAAATTCTTACAATAATTGAATGGGTCTAGTATAATATAGAGTGAAGGTCCAACTATTACTTCTATATTCACCAGTTAGTTGTTTTATTACTAACTGCGAATCTTCCATGATTTCCACAACTTTTGCTCCTAATTGCAAAATAATTTCAAGACCAATATTTAAGGCTTCATATTAAGCTTGGTTATTAGTAAATTCAAAGTCTAATTGGAAAGCATATTCCAATTTCTCTTTATGTGGAAGAAATATAATAATTCTAGCTCCAAAAGAATTTTTAGTATTAGAACCATCAAAGTGTAGACACCATGGGGTATGGCTGGTAGTTGGAATTTTAAAATGTTCTTCTAGATTTATTTCTTCAATGTTTTGAGGGTGGTCAACCAAAAAATCTGTCAAAGCCTAACCCTTAATTATTTTTTGCAGAACGTATTGAATACAATATTCAAACATAGCCAAAATCCAAATTCTAATTCTTCCATAGAGAATTGGTCTACACAACATATACTTAATAATATCAGTTCTAGCCATTAAATAAATAGTATTGGACAAAAGATAATGTCTGAGTTTTATTACTACAAAATATAAAGTCAAACAAAATTTTTTAATAGGTGTGTATTGTCTTTCAGTATCATTTAATGTCCTACTTAAGTAATACATGGCTTGCTCTTTTTTTTCTTCATTATCTTCGGCAAGAAAAGCTCTAATAGAATTATCTACTATCGATATATATAGCTTAAGAGGCCATCCTTTCTATGGAGGAATTAATACTGGTGGCTTTGACAAATATTCTTTGATTTCTTCAAATGCTCGTTGATGCTCCGCCTTCCAAGTAAACCCTTCTTCCTTCTTCAATTTGATTAGTGGCGACAATACTTGGGTCTTGCCGGCAGAATTGAAAATATACCTCTAAAGAAAATTGATTTTCCCTAAGAATCATTGCAACTCCTTGTTCTTTGGTGGTTCTATAGCTTGAATTGTTTTGACTTTATTTGTTTATTTCAATCTCCTTTAGTGTACGAAGAAATCTAGAAAATTTCCTACGGATACACCAAATGCACATTTTAAAGGATTCATTTTCAATTTATACTTCCTCATCCTTTTGAAGTCTTTCCTTAATTCATTTGTGTTCACCTTTCTCTTTAGATTTTACCACTATGTCATCTATATAAATTTCCATGAAATGACCAATCATGTAATGAAAGATGACATTCATGGCTCTCTAGTAAGTTGCCCTGACATTTTTTTAATCTAAATGGCAATAACCTTCTTGGCATAAGTGCCTCGTGCACCAAGACATCTAAAAGCAGTTTTATGTGTATCTTCTTCAGCTACATAAATTTGATTATATCCGGAATGGTCGTCCATAAATGAAAGAATCTCATGTCTGGTTGTTCTATCTATCAATAAATTTGTCATTGACATGGGATATTCATCTTTTAGAGTAGCCAAATTAATATTTCTTAAATCTATACATACCCAAATGTTTTCGTTCTTTTTTACCACTGGTACAATATTAGATAACCATTTAGCGTACATTATCGGCCGAATGAACCCGGCCTTTAACAACCTTTCCACTTCTTTGACTTTCAACATTATTTCTGGAGCCATTCTTCTAAAAGGTTGTTTAAATGGCCTAAATTCTTCTTCCACCACCAACTGATGTTCTACTAACTCTCGATCCAAGCCAGGCATCTTATTATAGTCCCATGAAAAACAATATGCAAATTCCTTTAATAACTTTACTATTTCAGCCTCCAAACTACTGATATATGTAGCCGAGGATGTTCTACTATTCCTAGATCTACTTCTTTCAGAGGATCTTGTACTTTAACCCTCATATTGTCCATTTTAGCCAATGCTTGTTGTAGATCTTCCATCTTTAAAGGAATTTTGTTGAAGCTAATTCCTTCATCTTCTATCATGAACTCGACTATTTCTTCTTAATTTTCTATCCCTGTTCGTTCGGCTATATAGGACATAACTTTTTCACGGCCTGTTTGATGGCCGTGTTATTTTGTTCTACCATTCTTTCATTTATACAGGTTCCCTTGTATGAATTGCTACCATAGGCGGTGGATCTACCTCTAGTTTTTCTTCACCTTTAAACTGTTCTATGTTAACCTTAGAAGGAAATCCTTTCGCAAAATGTTTTATGAGGTTTGTTGGAGACATTATTGTTGTGGTAGAAAACTGCTTTAAATACATTGTATTCTGCAAGAAAAGGTTTTATGTTGGCTTGCACCTTTTCTACATTAACGTGGTTCCAAAACAACAACGATTGATGTAAGGATGATGGAACACATAAATTGGAATGAATCCAATCTCTTCTTAGTAGTGCATTGAAATGGGATTGTGAATCCACCACAAAGAATACAAACGTATTTTTCTTGGTTTCCACCACTAGTTTTATTGGTAATACACTTTTTGCAGAAGTTATTGTGTTGACAAAACTGCTTATGGTAATCCCTATGGGGATGAGATCATCCTCTGTCTTACCCAATATTTTTAACATCTTTGAAGGTAGGATATTAACCGCTTCCCTATTGTCAATCAATACTTTTTTTATAGGACAACCGTCAATATGGGCAAAAATATACAGACGTTTTAAGTGCTGAACTGCCTTTTTATCTAGTTTTTCAAACACTATTTTTTTTGGCAATTCTTTCACAGAATATTTTTCTTCAAATGTAATAAGGTTTTTCATTACATTTTCTTCTGTTTCTTTTGACAATGCCCCTTGTGCATCAGTAACATCTCCCTTAATTTTGCCTGATTGATTTGGTTTTGCCACAAAAGTGATGGGTAATGTATATATCATATTATATGCCATTGTTTTCGAAAGATCTACTTCTTTTCGAAATTCTTTCATCATTTTTTCTTGTTTTTCTTGGGAGGATTCCATTTTATGATCGTCTCCTTCAAGCAATTTAGCTATTTCTAGTAGTTCTTTTATCGATGACTCTTCTTCTTTAACATTTTCTAGTATTTTTCTTTCACAACATTAGAACTTTCCCCCATGCTTGGATTATACCTTTCTACCATCCCTTTCATGGGTTTTTCTTTCGATGATAACACTTTTAACCCTCTTTCCTTTGAATATTCTATCCAGAACTTCCTTTCTTCTACCCTTCTCCTCTGTATTCTTCTCTTTTGGGTTCTAGTTAAAGGAGGATAAAAAAGTGGAGGGAATTTAGGATGGTATAATTTGTTTCATTATTCTGTGGATTTCAATGGTGGTTTAATCCATCTCTGTGTATTTGGATGGTCTTTGGGAGAATTTTGAACTACATTCTTTTCATGTTTAGTACCAGGTCAAAACCAAGTCCATTTTTTTCTATTTCTTCCAGAAAAATTATTATATCCTTGAAATCTAAACCTACTTCTTTCAAACTGTCTTTGATGATAAGGAAAGAAATTATTTTCATTCATTGGTCAATCACGCTTGTACATCAGTTGTGACATATGTTTTCTACATGATTGACACAATGTTTCCATGTCTATTTTTTCTTTCTTTACTTTTGTCAGTCCAATAACAATGGGCCTAACCTCTTTTGATGATGAAGACATCTTAGCTTTTTCTTTGTCTCCTTTGTTGTTCATAAAATTTTCTGAAGCTCATTCGATTTTAATTTCCACCATGTTTACAGGCATGGTAAATGGAAATGGATCTATATACACATCCATTTCTTCTTTATTTCTTTCTAAGACTTCAGTAATCCCTTATTAATATTGTCATTACAGCAAGGGATAGGGCTAGGTTCTAGACACCCCTAAACTTTTGATAGTCGAGCATTCTCAATGGATACTCAGGTCACAGAGTATAATAAGGATGTCTAAACTTTATCCAAAGATTAGCCAAGCTAAACCTTAATTTCTCTAAAAAGGCATCCTAGGACTCCAAGGATCCAAGTTTTGATTTATCAGCTCCTTTTCATTTTGAATTTGTCAACCTTCGTAAGCATTCCCACATTGAAGCAACAAAAGGTTGGCAAATTACCATTTTACCCCTACACCTTTAAAATTTTCAACTTCAGTCTATTGGACCTATTTTCTCTATAACTCCTCGGACTTCATAAGACTTCTCACATTGAAGCATATAAGGTTAGGGAAATTACCATTTTACCCTAGTATCTTCAAAATTAATCATTTCTCTCAAAATTAGACCCTCGATAAACCCTAGACATTGCCCTTGTCACCTAAATAGCTCCAAGTCAAATCATGTACCCTCCTACCTTAATCATTTACAATTTTGTCTAAAGAGCCAAGATATCTCAAGACCCAAAAAATCTCAAAGTTTTAATATTTTCCTAAACCCTTAAAAGACAGTTTTGGCCACATTTGATCTACTATAGGTTCCCAGACAACCAGATCCAAAGTAGTTAAAGAGTAATTATTGGTTTTTATCAAGACTTCAAGGATAACCTTCAAGCTCAGGTATTGCCAGGCCATTATACATTAATTTCTCTAATCTCCCCATAACAAACCCAATCATTTTGCAGTGAATGATGGACCCTCGTTTGTAATGAACCTGAAATTCACTACCTTATTTGGGCATGAAACCGAATCACTACTAAACCAAATTCATACGAAATTAACTATAAATTTAAGCCTTTTACCTAAACCTATGATTTTCATAGAATACTTAACCCTAACCTTAAAACAACATAGGCAGTGGAATCATAAACTATTATATCTAACCATAATCTTAAAGATGCAGCGGAAATAAATTAAAACATATAAATAAACTACCATGTCACTAATCTCCCATCATTATATCACAGATATAAAATTACAAGTCTCAAGTCAAACTTTAATCTTAATACAAACCATAATAGAGTCTAATACAAGGTACAAGTCTAAATTAAACTGAAACAACTAAAAGAAAAAGCATCAGTTATATGCCTCCTCTTCGGTCTCTAAATACTCCAAAAGGTGCACATGCACTAAACCTTTCCTATAATAAAAATGGTATGGATGGATAAGATCCATGGCACATAAGTAGGTACATAAAACCTATTATAGAAATTGGATGGGTAACGCATGAATCTTTTAGTATGAAAATACCGATTACATCTTCATTTAAAACACATATCATTCTTTAGCTTGGATGCATGTGTTAGTGTACATATAATATCTGCTAAATATCACAAGATCTATACATTCATCATCAGGGTTCATCATATAAGAACTAAGCATGGCAATACACATGATTACATGGTATTCTTCTAATGTTTACACATGGCAATATGCATAATCCTACTAATCTTCTAACATCTATATATAGCAATATATATAATTTTACATACTCCTGACATTCTTCTCATATCTATCATTAGCAATATACATAACAATGTGTTTATAATCACATGATAAACATTTCATAGTCCATCCATAGTGAAGATGTCTAATGTACATCTCAATGAGTATTTCTATTCATTTCTCATGCATAGGCTACACTTTCATAAGATGAATATGCATATACAAATCATTTCAAACTAAGCATGCATCATTCTTAAGCAATAAGCAAGTATAACAACACATTTTTATAATGATACATGAATTTCTACTTCTATATTTAACAAGTCTACAATTACCTTAGTATTTATCATTCACAATCTTATTACTCAAGTCTACAAGTCTTCACATACCCCTTATTAGCTTTCATTGTCATTGTCTTAATATTTATTTATCACTTTTTATTTGTCGTTTAACACTTATCATTTGTCTCTTTTAGTATTGAGTCGTATCCCAATGGAAGAACCATTAGACATCTCTATTGCTCTTACATAGTTTAGGAACTTATATGTCACATGTTAAGTGTTTCACAATAGTGTCTTATCACATAATCTATCTAAATGTAGATAAACCATGAAAGGTTTCCAACAAGCACATCACATAACCTACATAAAAGTCTCCAACATAGAATATCATATAACTGTATAAGGTCTCCTACACATCATATCACATAACCCATATAAGGGTCTCCAACATAGTGTATCATATAAACAATATAAGGTCTCCGACAAAGTAAATCACATAAGTCATATGAGGTCCCCAACATAGCATAACATATATAACGTATAAAAGAGTCTCCGACACATTACATCACATAACCCTTTTAAGGGCCTCCGACACAACACATCACATAACCCATGTAAGGGTCTCTGACACATCACATATATAACATTGGTAAGGGTCTCCAACACAACACATCACTTAACCCAAGTAAGGGTCTCTGACACATCACATCATATAACCCTTGTAAGGGCCTCCAACACAACACATCACATAACTCATGTAAGGGTCTCCGTGCCCAAAAAGGGTAACCCACATAGGGGTCTCCGCCATAACATATCATATAGCATATATTGGGCTACTAGGGTCTTCTTCACCTATTAATGAGACCTGGTGATTAGGTACCTAAAGCCATAAAAGCTAACCCACAAAGGGATCTCTGGGGTCATAAGACCAATGGGCACGATGGCCATCTTCACCTATTAATGTGACCTAGTGATTGGGTACCTAAAGCCATAAGGCTAACCCACAAAGGCGTCTATGGGCCTATGAAGGGCAACCCATGAAAGGGTATCCAGGCCCACAAGGGGCAACCCACATAGGGGTCTACGGGGTCACGTCTATCCAACCCATATAAAGGTCTCTGAGATCATAAAGACCATACACATGTATAAAGGTCGCAAAGACTAATCCACTTAGGGGTCTCCAGGCCCAATAGGGCATATTCTCGCATATGGGTATCATATCAAATCCTCACATCCAAAATCACATTCTAAAACCATGTTTTTTTTGTAAAATAAGGTAGATACTATATAATTATGTCATTTAAAATATCTATGTGTTCTATCTCATGAAGAGTCCAAAGGGTGTAGTAGAAAATCACATGAAAGATTTCAAATGCCTAAAAGAAAACAAAAATGCTTGACCAAAATCTAAGAACATATAGGGTGCTCATGGATGTTAAATCATCTTATAACAATTTCCTAAAGGTAGAGAATCAAGTATCTCAAGTTTTTTTAAAAAATCGTGTCAAAATTATAAATAAAATCCCCTTAAAAACATAAGAGTAAATCATGCCAAGGATAACCTATTCATGCCATCACAAGCTCTCAAATGATGTAAATCCCAAGGTACTTACACATGGATTCTAATATCTTAACATGGGAACTCATAGAATATCATAATTTGCTATAGACTAACATATATTTGAAAGAATTTATCAAGTGAACAGTAAGTTCATAAAAGGAATCGAAAGACACCTAAGAAACATGTAAATAGTAAGAAAAATCTGTAAGAAATAGTTTATCAAACATGTAGAGTGCAAGAATTAATGAACTAGCATGGGAGTCAAATAAGCATCATAAATTATCATAAGATAACATATATTTGAAGGAATTTATCATGGGAGACATTGATCTCATGTAAGGAATCCAAAGATATCCAAGAAACACTAGAGTAATATGAAAAATCTATAAGAGGCATTTTATCAAACATATAGAGTGCAATAATTAATGAACTATCATGAGAAGTCAAATAAACATCACAAATTGCCATAAACCAACATATATTTGACGGAATTTATCATGGGAAACATTAGGCTCGTGAAGGAATCCAAAGACATCCAACATCTAAAGAAAATACATATGTATATATGATGTAAAACCACTTTTTCTTAGAAATTAGATTGGGGATTTCTAAGATCCTAGCATAATATAGCAAGATCTCATCACAAATCACCACAAGTATTTAGGTTTCTAAGGTCCTAATAAAAGAGCTTCACAAACATATGAGAAGACATTCATAGAATCAAGATTTTACCATTACAAAACTTCTAAAAACCTAAAAAATACAAAAATAGAGTAAGTTTTGTATAACTACTTATCCAAGCTTTTTTTCCTACTTTTCAAGAAGATCTTGGAGAACCTCCTTACCCTCTCCTCTATTCTCTGTAAAATGATGTAGAACTAGTGTAAATTAGATTAAACATAAATATTTATGAAGAAAATGAGCTAACCTTGAAGATTTCTAGAGTTGGGAGTAAAACCTACCCAATTTAGGAAAGAACTCCCACACTTTTCTCCCAAACCCTTTAAAACTCTCTAACTCTTTTCCTCTTTGTGTAATAAGATCATTAAGGTTTCTTTATCTTATTTATATGGTTTTGGGTCTAGTTGGGGGGTCCCACACTCCTCAAGATGAAGAAAAATCACTTTTTCCTTTAAAAAATTGCATTTTAAGCATTTGGATAGATCTAGGATCGATCCAACACTTTTTAAGCATTTTTTTAGACCTGAGAGGTTTTGAATTGATCCAAATAAGTTTGAATCAATCCAAATAAGTTTGATCAAACTGGAAAGTTTGATTCAATCCAAATAGGTTTTTCCCAGTTTTGCCTTTTACACTAAAATGATTATAACTTTCTCTATAGAACTCGAAATTGATCTTCTTTTGTTGGGTTGAAAACTAGACTCAAAGAAATTTCTAACAAGGTATGGCTTATACCTTATTTCACTCAGGATTGATGTCAATGGGCCTAGGAAGTTTCCCTAAATACGCAGGCCTGCCAACACAGACACATTATGGGAGAATTGGCATAACTTCTTCTAGGAAACTCATAATTACACACCATTTATTTTATTAAAAAGTAGACTCCTAGATATTTCTAGAAATGTATGGTATGGCCTCTAATTCTCTCGATATTGGTGTTAGTGAGCCCATAAAGTTACCCTAAATGTTAAATTATGATAACTTTTAAACTTGACAAGTTCAAGGCCCAACTTAAGTCTTACACTTCTAACTTGGTCTAAAGGGTTCCTAAACCACTTTATGATATAAATAAATATGTAAAATGATAATTTTACCCTTATGTGAGTAAAATCATATTTTTTCCCTTTAAGTAGAAAATGTGGGTCATTACACATACATTGGGCATCTCCAAAGCTTCATTGCCTAAAGAAGCTTTAGGGGAATATATACATTGTCATTTCAACCTCTTACTAGAAAGAAGCTTCATTGCCTAAAGAATCTTCAGGGGAATATATACATTGTCATTTCAACCTCTTATTAGAAAGAAGTTGGAAGAAGGTTAGTGATTTCTCAAACCCGATCAAGTTCAAGGCTTTCACACTAGTTGTCTTAGGGTAACTCTTGTTATCACATAGCCGTCATCATATTAACGTTGTCCTTTTCGACATCTTGGGGCAACACTTATAAAGGAAAACTCTAGCTCCCGTGCTCATATCTGAGACCATTGCTAGTCTCTCACATTATGCTCAACATTGACGAGGTCGATTGTATGGTTGCCCAGCTTTTCTATAAGATTGGCTATGTAAACATGTGACTATTTTGTCATCTTTCCATACTCATATATCTCGCAATTTGACTCCCTCACAGGCGCATGTCAACACTTGACCTCTTCTGATCAAGGCCACGGCATCCAACTATTAGAGTACACTTTTTAGCGTGCTTCCTGAACATGTCACTTGGCTAGTCAAGTGACACAAGGCACATTATCCACACTTGTTCACCAAGGGTTGCCCTTATATGATTATCACAAGGGCATTCTAGAGCACCTCTTATGTACCTATACAAGTCCTTCGACAATTCACTCTTAGGCAAGATCTCTTCAAATTCCCTACAGCCTTCGAAGACATACATAAGTTAAATCACAGGACACCAAATTTTATCCGATCCCACTTGATTACCTTGTGGAATGACTTACATACATGGACTACTTGGCACTAGGCTCTTGTATCCGTAAAAGCTCAGGCTATGTCACCCGCTTATGAGCAGTGGCTTTGTCAAGAGCTTCCTACACAGTCCGACACACCTGTTGCTTCCACCTCTTCGAACAATAGGCCTTACACTAAGTCATCACCCACATTATCTCCAAATCCTTATCATACTTTGCTAAAATATAAGCAAGCTCTATAGGACTTAGCTAACGAGCAAACCCAACATGCTCAAACCAAGGCCTCTTTAGAAGCCAAGTCACATCTGTGTGCTAAGGCCGAGGTCTCATGAGACTGCACTCAACATTGGAATGAAACATAATCCTAGATCATCTAATCTCCAAAGAGTGAGCTCAATGATAGTAGAGCTCCCCATGATGATTTAAGAAACGAGATGCAACGTAGCAACATCATGGCTTTCATACAAGATCAATGGATGCAGTCTTGGATTTACTAGCTGAGAGGACAACTCTTCTCTTTGGGTTATAAGCCAGTACCTCCTCCACCACCGCCACCTATGGTTCCTGATCTTTAGATTACCTTTTGCAATTTCATTTTCTAATGTAATGAGTCAAGTACCCCTTCTTTTGTAACCGTTTCTAATATATATGTATAAAGTTTTGTTTCCAAACCGGTGTCATTAGCAAATAGGCATGAATTCACCTATACGACATATGCACTTGTTAAGTAATTCTAGAAAATACAAGATGAATAAATGCAAAGAATGAATTATTTAAAGATAATAATGAACCCTTGTACTTTCAGTGAGTTTAAGCAAACCACAATAGATCCCCCAGAGACTCGATAGCAAAGGAAGAAGTCACAACTTAGCAAAGTCATGGCCGATAAGTCAACACCTCCATCTACGGTAAGTGCCACACCTCCTATCCATCCAAAGGTGTCATCAAGCAGTCCACCTCCTCTTCGGACAAGCCCTGAGGGCATTCTCAGACCAGTACAACACCAAGATCAAATGAATGATGAGGGACTTCATGTCCTAGCATGGTTGGACCACCACTCCCATACAAGTTCCTTCTTCCTCGCCACCCCAAACTTCCCTACCATCTTATAGCCAATCCAGCACTAGTGAGTAGCCTTGAATCCACACTGTCTTCGAATTTGAAAAGGTGATGTATGAGTATCTGCTAAAGCAAGGAGGCCCTCATGGGCATGGTCTTACTTTTGAACCTCTAACCCTTTTGAACAAGGCTCTATTTTTTGCCAGTCTTACAAGCAAGGCCCCATTTATGTCATAGCCCCACTTAAGACCATAGTGTACATACAACCAGAATGCCAATCAATGTTAGATCTAGAAGAGCAATATAGGCCATCAGTGTGAAGCCAGAAAGGGAAGGAGGTTGTCACCTGTTCTAAAGAAGATGAAACCAGTACAAGGTTATCTAAACTTGCGGCCGAGGTCGAGCTAATGAAAAGAGGCTAGTTCCTTATGTCTATGGACTTTGATGATCTCTGCATCCGCCATGGGGATGTGTTACCATCAAACTTCCAAATACTCAAAGTCAAGAAGTACGATGGTACCACCTGCCCAAGGATGCATTTGCACATATAATGCAATGCTATGTTCCAGTGGGGGTATGATGAACGTATACTACTACAGATGTTTGGTCAGAGCCTAGAGAAGAATGTCAGGAAGTGGCTTGCAAGCCAAGACAAGAGCAATATCAGCACGTGGAGGGCCTTAACACGATCGTTTATCAACCACTATAAGTTCAACCTTGAGATGCTACCAACCAGAGAAGAGATAGAAGGGATGAGACCCCTCACAAGGGAGAATATCAGAGATTTCGCCTACAGATGGAGACTGAGAACCTCCAACTTGAAATATCCCATGTCCGAAGAGGACATGATATCCACCTTTCTAAGGACATTGGGTCTTACCTATCAACTTATGGTCATAACCGCCTCACAGGGTAATTTTGCTGAGGTTGTTGACAAGGCTACAAAGGTTAAGTTAGCCATCAAGGCTAGGCTTGTACAAGATACGCCTCCTGCTCCCACCAATTCCATCAGAAAAATACCGAGAAAGGCAACCGTTACTCGTCCAGAGGCCAGTGCAATTTAAATAATTGAGGTCCAGCGACCAAGTCAGAGCAGTGGTTACGTTCTGCCTCACCCATAAATGACCCAGAGTTATCGAACAACCATGAACATTATTCCCCCTCAAGCACAGCAGTACTATCAGCCAAAATATCGGGGTGTAACCAGAGAAGAAGAGAAAATTCACTCCATTGCCTTACTCCTACAAGTATATTATGGATTACCTCGTCAAAAAGAGGTTGTTGCAGTTGTTGGATCCAATACCCCCACCTTACCCTTTGTCCTACCGCTATAATCCAGTAGAGTAGTGTGAGTACCACCAATCCCCAGGGCACACGATCGACAAGTGTTTTCATTTGAGACATGACATACAAGATCTGATCGATGAGGGAAAGGCATCATTTGGCCCCACACCCATAAATCCTCCATTCAATTCAAACATCATCAAAAACCCACTCCCTGACCATCAACCATCAAAAGGGGTTAACTTGATAAGTCTCACTAGCACTCGATTCAATCCCTCTAATTTTGTCACAAAGCTCATAGAACCCAAGAAGACAATTCTCCTACCTAACTTCAACTAGGTATTGGCTCTCGATGAACACTCCCCTTTACTAATCCCTTATCCTGAATATGAGCACTTGCTCGTACATATGTGGGATGTATCACCAAATATCCCAGTCATAGTCCTCCTCCCTAACACAAAGATGACTACCCTCAAAGAGGGTTCAACAAGCTTTAACCCATCCTTACCCCCTCATAATTCCTCCACCAACATTGTACTCCCAAATCACTGACCTTTCATCTCCTTACCAAATCATCAACATCCCCCACCAACCAGAATATAGTACTTGTTAAACCGGGTCCCTTTGAGGTATTTAGTCAAAGAGGTAGCGGATCCTAAGCTAACTAAGGTCGAGTTGGAAAAGCTCACAGCCTTTATCACCCAATCAAGCAGAGTCTCCAAACCCGTCATTTA
>JAOXJP010240469.1:0-23272 GCA_025762735.1 Platanus orientalis | reverse complement strand
TGATTGCAAACTCATTTGTCTCTTCCCCGGTTGTCCTAACACTAGTTATCGCTCCATCATACATATCCTTAACTATGTCAATATATCCACTTAAGACCCCTTTTTTTTTAATCCAAAACCCACCAAATGATCTCTCTTGGTATTCTATCATATGCTTTTCTAGGTCAACAAAGACCGTGTGAAGATCTTTCTTTTTTTCTCTATACTTTTCCATCAATCGCCAAAGTAGGAAAATAGCTTTAGTTCTTGATCTCCCGGGCATAAATCTAAATTGATTTTCAGACAGTTTCACGTCTTAATCGATGTTCAATCACTCTCTCCCATTGTTTCATTGTATGGCTCATAAGCTTGATCCCACGATAATCGGTGCAATTTTGAATATTCCCCTTGTTCTTGTACATAGGGACCACAATACTTTTCCTCTACTCATCCGACATTTTTTTATATTTCTAATTATCTTGTTAAAAAGTTTAGTTAATCATGATGAGCTATCATCTCCCATACATTTTCAAATCTCAATTGGAATACCATATGGTTCTAATTCCTTTCCTATCTTCATCATCTTCAAAGCCACTTCAACTTCTGTCACTCTAATGCTACGAAGATATCTATAATCTCTAATCCCTTTTACTCTACTGATTCCTAAACCGACATTGCCTACATGATCCTTATTTAAAATTTTTTGAAAATAGCTCCTCCACCTTTCTTTAATCTCTTCGTCTTTTACTAAGACTATTTGATCCTCACTTTTAATGCATCTAATATGGTTTAGGTCTCTACATTTCCTATCCCTTATTCTCGTAAGTTTATATACACCCATCTCACTATCCCTAGTACCTAACTTATGATAAAGGTCATTATATGCCTTGAATTTCGCATTGCTTACAACTTTCCTGGCTTCTTTTTTAGCATTTTAATATCTTTCTAGGTTTTCTATACTTTTAGATTTTTGTCAATTCTTATAACAATATCTTTTATCCCTAATGGTTTTTTAGACTTCATCATTCCACCATCATGTTTCTTTAGATGGTTGCACTTTCACTCTAGATTCTCCAAGAACCTTTTTTGCTACTCATTTAATGCAGCCAACCATTTTATTCCACATCACATTTCTATCTTCTTCCAAATTTTATTTCCCTTCATTTTTCAATTTATCTCTAAATTTCATTTTTTAGGTTCTATCATCTAATTCTTGTGTAATTAATTTCTCGTTTCTTTCTTTCCATCTTTTTATACAAACATTTAACACCATTAACCTATGTTGTGTGGTTAAACTCTCCCCTAGACCTATGTTGTGTGGTTAAACTCTCCCCTAGAATAACCTTACAATCTTTACATTTTGACCCTTCTATCCTCATAGTAAGAAAAAAATCTATCTGACTTCTATTTGACCCACTTTTGAAAGTAGTCGAATGTTCTTCCCCATTTATGAAGTATGTGTTTGCTATTGCGAGATCATATGCCATTACAAATTCTAGGATTGCTTCTCTAGCCGCATTCCTTTCTCTAAATCCAGATCTTCCATGGACTCTCTTATATCCGCCATTAGTTTTTCCCACATGTCCATTTAAGTCACCTATAAATATTCTCTCTGACTTAGGAATTCTCTGAATTAATCCACCCATGTTTTCCTAAAATTGTTTTTTTAGTAGTTTCATCTAGTTGCACTTAAACCATTTAAACATGAATCCTAGAAATATAGATTAAAATTATAGAAAAACATAGTATAATTAAGAGAAACATACAGAGTATGTTTCAACATGTTCTAATATGCCTCCTGTAATTTTTTAATTTTTTTGGCATTTTTCAGTGGACAAAATCAATATCGAGGTGACTTGGGTGAAGATGTTAAAACATCCTTGAGGTAGAGAAAGAAAGTTATAAAGACGTGGTACTTGAAGGCTTGTCCTGGCCTATAGCTCAGGGACCGAAAATGGTGAAGAAGCTTGGCCAGGAGGTAATATCGGTCAGGAATGAGGGCTTGGCTGACCAATTGAAGAGAATGAAGGCTTGTTTAGTTGGAAGGGTTGTGGGGGATTACCTTAGCATGTTTGCTTTGAAGGAGTGGGGGAAAAGAGCATGGAAGATTGGGGGGGGGGGGAGCTTCAAGTGAGAAGGTTACCAAAGGGGCTATTTCTGTTCCATTTCCCCTCGGTCTCTGAAGCGGAAAGGGTCTTGAAGACGGGCAAAATGGACTGGCAAGGGGGGTATATTTTAATGGATGTATGGCACCCTACAGTGGGATGTAGGTGGAACAAAAGGGTGGAGGGAAAAATATGGGTCTGTGGATTTCTGTTACACCTATGGGACCGGAATACGTTTGCAAAAATTGGGGAGGTTTGCGGTGGCTTAGTAGACTTCAAGAGCTACGAACCAAGATTAGCAGAGTGGGTAGTTCTCAGGGTGTGTAAGTCGGAGATAGTGTCGGAATATGTGTGGGTTTCAAACGAAATGCTAATATACCGGGTTCATATCTGGAAACAAGCTCTTCCAAGAGTTATTCTGGTTACGACGTGGGAGCGATACCAACAGGAAAGGGGGAGGAAGAAGGAGAGGACATGTGGGGGAGTAGGAGAGGGAAGGGGAATGTCTAGATTCAAATTTTGAATCGATTGCGCCTTCATCTGATGTCAAACGGGCAAGAAACTTCGATAGATGGAAGTGAAAGGAAGAAAGACGATGGCCGAGCCGGAAATTAAGGGATTTAAGAGAGAAGGGATTGAACCAGATTGAATCGGGGTTTCATTATTCCCATAAACCAGAGATATTTTCGAAGTGGGTTGGGGGGAATAGAATGGATGGGCCTTAGAATAAAAGCCCAGCCAGGAATAGGGCTTTCATATGGGGCATAAGTAATGGGCTGGGCTCTAAGGAGGTATTGAGTGGGGATTGACCCAGGCCTTATTCAAGCAGGGCATACTTAAGAAATTATCCTAATCAAAATCGAAATCGATCAGGCAACGACGTCTCGAAGGGTGCTGGCAACAAGAAGTTGGGATCTAGAGATTTACGAAGAACCAAAGGCAATAGGGAGTGTATAAGAAGGGAAGGAGAGAAGACACAAAGAGGAAACTTCAGACGGGGAATCAAAGGGGGGGTGGAATGGAAAAGGAAGGAAGAGAAGAGCATACTAGGGTTGTTGACAAACATAATCCCGTCAAGGAAGCCAACACAGGGGATAGTTATCAAAGAGAATAATGATTAGGTAAATAGGGAGAGCGACATAGAGCCGTTGGGTAAAGGGAAGGAGAAGATGGTCTATAGGGATTTGCTAGGAGAAGAAGACGACTGGGAGGAGGAAGGGGAGAATTGTGGAGCGCAGGGAACTAGAAGAATGGAGGGCTTGGTTCGGAAGGGGAGTGTAGCAAGTCAAGATGCTCCAATCCACATCCTGATAGGTATGATCTTAATGAGGACTTAGGAGGGTGCCATGCAATGGGCGGAAGCAGTGACATTCAGTCTTTACAAGTTATTAAGAAGGATTGGGGGGATTATTCAACAGAGGGATCGATTATGGAGACTTTCATGGGGAAGAGATATGCAGGGAGAACTATGAGGAGGATTCGGTTATTGATGCTGACCCGATCGTGATGTTGCCTCTTGATCTTCAGCCTGATTGGGTTGTTAAGAGGGTAACCGAAGTTAAAAGAAGGCTAGGGTATGCTTTCAAGGGAATGTAGTAGCGAGTTGACTTTTTCATGAAAATTGAGAGAAAGCGGAGCTGGAGCCTGCACAAACCTAGAAATACAAATCTCAATGCTTCAGGAGGTAGAAAGACCAGAGAGCTAAAAAACTTGTACTCAGGTGTAAAGTATGAAGGAAGGGAAAGGGGGAAAAATAAAAGAATGGGGCATAGGGGAAAAAGCCAATTAAATTTGTGCAATAAAGACAAGCATTTGTTCTTGGAATGTTAGGGGGTTAGGGAGGAGGGAGAGAAGATGGGGGGTCAGGGTTATGCTGAAAATGTGGAAGTTTGATTAATTTTGTCTGTAGGAAACAAAGGTGCATGAAATAGATAGAGTTATGTGTATGGATCTGTGGGGGAGGGGACTGTTTGAATTTATTCATAAGTCGGCAATAGGAAGGGCGGGAGGAATTCTAGTGGCATGGCATTCCAATATCCTGGATGTAGTGGAGACCGATATAGGGGAATTCTCAGTATCTGTGCTTTGTAGAGATAAGGATGATGAGAGGATGTGGGCGTTCTCGGGGGTGTACGGTCCTTGCAATCAGGTGGATTTTGTGTTGATGCAGGATGAAGAGGATGCGATCCCTCTAGCAAGTTCCATGGTGTGTAGGGGGAGACTTCAATGCTGTCAGATATCTAGAGGAAAGGCTAGAGGCGACTAGATTCAATGTCCAAATGAAGCAGTTTAATGAAATAATAGAGGAGCTCAATCTGGTGGATCTTCCTCCTCGCGGAGCCTCATTTACTTGGACCAACAACCAGGTTAAGAGAGTGAGTAGCAGGTTGGATAGATTCCTTTTTACTAATGATTGTTTGAGTGTTGTTCCGATGTTCACACAGAAAGCTCTTCCAAACCCAGGCTCGGATCACATTCCAATCATTCTCTGCCCTAACGAAGTGCAAGTTGTCCCATATCCTTTCAAATTTGAATTAATGTGGTTGGAAATTCCTGGGTTCATTGAAAAAATTAAAGGATGGTGGGAGGAGATCCAAATTGAGGGGTTGGCAAGTTTTAGGTTTGCCCAAAGATTAAAAACTCTTAAAGGCCAGGTTATAAGGTGGAATAATGAGGAATTCGGGGGGTTAGAAGGTAGAAAAGCGAATTGCTTACAAAAACTGGAGGGATGGGAGAAGGAGATGATGAGGGGTCTGGAGGAGGAAGAGTTGACTACTAAGATGAATACTAAGCAGGAATATAACATGCTACTTAGAATGGAAGAAATATGTTGGAGGCAAAAATCTAGATTGACTTGGCTTAAGGAAGGGGACCGGAATACAAATTTTTGTCACAAGATGGCAAGTGGGGGAAATTATGTTGAAGGTGGGAGATGAATGGATTTATGATCAGATGCAGATTCGGGACTTAGTGGAGCAGTATTATGTTGCTCTGTACAAAGATCCGCACCCGTTAAGGTTAACCTTGAAAGGAGTCAACTTTAATCATATTAATGAGGGCCGAAGACAATCGTTGGAGAGACCGTTTATCGAAGAGGAAGTTAAAAAAGCTCTCCAGAGTAAGGAGGAGGAGGATAAAGCTCCAAGTCTAAACGACTTTCCAACAAAATTTGTGATAGTTTGTTGGGAGGTTGTGGGAAGAGATGTGATGGAAGTGTTCTCAGAATTCCACTCGAAGGATCAATGGTGTAGGAGTTTGAGTGCAACTTTCATCATGCTCATTCCTAAGAAGAAAGGTGCTTCGAAGTTAAAGGATTATAGGTCTATTAGTCTGGTGGGGTGTATGTATAAATTGTTGGCCAAGACTCTTGCTATCTAGTTCGAAGTAGCTCTAGTGTAGGTTATTTTAGAATCCCAACATGCTTTTCTTCTTGGAAGACAGATGTTAGTTTGTTCTTTATTGGAAAATGAGTACATTGATGCTATGGTGAAGGAGGGATGGGCAATGGTGGTTTGCAAAGTGGACATGGAAAAGGCCTACGACCATGTCGATTGGGGGTATGTGGATTGGGTCTTGGATCGGATGGGGTTTGTTGGGAAATAGAGGAATTGGATGAAGTCTTCTCTGTCCTTTTCGGTCTTGGTGAATGGGACCCTTAAAGGTTTTTGCAAGAGTAGTAGAGGGCTGAGATAAGGTGACCCGCTATCTCCCTATTTATTCATTATGGTGGCATAATTGTTGGGAAGAATGATTACCAAGGCAGAATCGGTGGGCTTGGTGGAAGCTTTTTCCACAAATGGGGTAGGACCCACGATCCTTTTCATTCAGTTTGCGGATGACTCTTTGTTTATGTTGAAGGTTGAGGAGGAAGTCATAAAAAATTTGAGATGCTTGTTAATTATGGAGGCGGTTATTGGGTTGAAGGTGAATTGGAGCAAGTCTTCCTCAAGTCCTGTGGGAGGTGCTCTTTATGTGGAGAGACTGTTGGAGGTGTTGAACTGTGAGTTGATCTACTTGCTAATTACGTTCCTGGGTCTTCTTCTGGGGGTTAAAATGTCCTCTTCGTTTATTTGGAACCCGGTACTTGAAAAAATGAGTAAGAATCTGTCATCTTGGAAAGGAAAACAGTTATCTAAAGGGGAGAAGATGGTGTTGATCAAAAGTGTCTTGGCAAGTATTCCCACGTATTATTTGTCTGTTTTCCAAGCCCCGAAGTCAGTGGTGAATATAATTGAAAGGTTGCAGAGGGATTTCCTCTGGGAATCCTCTTAAACCAAAAGAAAGATTCATTGGGTTAGTTGGAAGGATGTGTGTAAGTCTCTCGATCAGGGGGGCTTGGCTTTGAGACCTATACAGGTTTCTAATAGAGCTTTTCTTAACAAGTGGCTATGACGATTCGGAGTTGAGAGGAATGCTTTCTGGAGGAGTCATCGCGGCCAAGTATGGGTTGGACCATTTGAGGTGGATGAGTAGACATCCAGAGGGGGCTTTAGGCTATGGGGTTTAGAAGAATATCAGTAAAGGAGTGGTCGATTTCTTTAGGTGGGTTAAGTTCAAAGTCAATAATGGAGAAGATGTGAGATTCTGGCATGATACATGGTGTGCTAGAGAGTCTCTTATTAATCGTTTCACCTCTTGTTATGCCTTGACGATGAATAAATGGGGAGTGGTTAAAGAGCATATGATCAAATCTAGAAGTTTTTGCTCTTGGAATATTTAGCCTAGAAGAAACTTAAATGATTGGGAGATAAAGGAAATAGGTCAATTGTTGGTGATTCTAGATGGTTGTGAGCTTGAGAATGGGGCGTTGCATGACGAGTTAGTTTGGCTTCCGGATGAAACAAATGGTTTTTCAGTGAAATCTATATTCGAAGTTTTAGCTTCTCTTATCTAGAATTCTTTTCCAAGGGAGTGTGTTTGGAACTTGTCAATCCAATCCAAAGTGTCATTTTTTTATGGGAATTATGGTGGAACATGGCTCCTACTATTGACAACTTGATCAGGAGGGGGATGTATATTCCCAATTGGTGTTGTTTGTGTGTAGGTAATGCAGAATCAGTGAACCATCTTTTTATCCAATGCGAATGGGTAAAGTTTTTTTGGGATCATTTCCTAAGCCGTTTTGGGGTGGCTTGGATGAAGTTGGAATTTATCAGAAGTCTGCTTGCTTGTTGGCTGGGTCAAAACCTTGGGGTAAAATCTCCCTTTAGTAAGCTGATGTGGTTAGTGATCCTGGCAGCGCTATGCTAGACTATTTGGGAGGAGCGGAATAAAAGAATATTTGAAGATGTGGTTTGGTGAATCGGAAAGTTCTTTATTGTATATTATGCAGAATCCATGATTAGCTGTTTGTGGATCAGCAAAGGGAGTCCCTTACTCTTAGTTCTTGGATGTTTGACTTTGATACTTATATCCTCAAGTCTTAGTAGGTTAAGTGATGCTTTTTGTTGTATTCGTTTAATGCATGCTCTTTTTTGTTCATTCTAGTTTGCTTGCTTTTATGCATTTCTCATGCTGTAGTTGGTTTTCTTGAATGAAATACTTTAAAATAAAAAAAAAAGAGTAAAAAGCAGGTTGTAATG
The DNA here is from genome assembly GCA_025762735.1 of Platanus orientalis. Taxonomy (NCBI): domain Eukaryota; kingdom Viridiplantae; phylum Streptophyta; class Magnoliopsida; order Proteales; family Platanaceae; genus Platanus; species Platanus orientalis. The sequence goes on along the minus strand of JAOXJP010240469.1, from coordinate 15,606 downwards.
TCCAGATCTAGTGCAAAGGTAGAGTTTGGATCTATGTTGCATGGTGTCTGTGAATTATTGTGGCTAAAAATGTTTTTGGCTAAGTTGGGTTTCCCTCTGTCTCGTCCCATTGCCTTATATTGTGACAAGGCTGCTATAAGCATTGCACAAAATCCAATGCAGTGTGATAGGATGGAACATATTGAGGTGGATCGTCATTTAATCAAGGAACAATTGCATTGTTGATATATTTGCATCTCCTTTGTGAAGACAGGAGATCAATTGGTAGATGTTCTAGCAAAAGGATTACCTGACACTAGGTTTATTGATATTGTTGGCAAGCTGGGAATGAGAGATATCTATTCTCCAACTTGAGGGGGAGTGTAGAATCCTATTGAGGGTATTTATGTCACTCATGTATTGTATACATACCATATATATATATTGTATACGGTATATCAGCCTTATATTTCATATAAATAAAGTTTTAATGTGTTGTTAGGGTCAAGAACTAACACACGATTTCTCTCAACTCTCTCTTTCTCTTTCTCACTTTTCTCATCTTCTTCCTCTTTACTTGCATTCAAACCCTAACCGGATCACACTAAATACTTCAAATGAGACTCCATGTTGTATGTTGTTTGCTGATGACACTTCTGATCGATGAGACTAGAGAATAAATGCCAAGTTAGATCTATAGAGGGATGCTTTAGAACTATAATTTTTTTTTTTTTGTGTATAGGTTGGACTAAGATAAAATATTTGGAGTGCAATTTTAGTAAAAATTGGAGTAGAAACAAGAGAGTAGTAATATATATTTAAGGCAACTATTTTCATTATTTTGGTTATATCATCTATAAGGAGGGAGAGATTGAAGAATAAGTCGGCCATACAATCAGAATGGGGTGGATGAAGTGGAGAAGTGCTTCTAGAGTGCAATGTGATCAAGACATGCAATACAATTGGAAGATTTATAAGACCAATCATGCTTAATGAAGCAGAATATTGGGAAATCAAGAACGAGCATACATGAAATGAGTGTAGATGAGATGAGGATGTTGAGATGGATGAGTGACAAGGCTAGCAAAGATTGAATTAGAATTAAATGTATACATGAGAACTTAGGGGTAGCACCAATAAGCAACAAGATGAGGTAAAGCTGACTGAGATGGTTCAGTCATGTGCTACCAGTAAGGAGTGATATGGTGAAAATTGAAGGCTTTAGAAGGACAAAAGGATGCTTACTCCAGTAGTGATAGAAGACCTGAGTACTTGTGATTTAATGATAGATAAGGCCCTTGATAGAGTTAGATGGTGGATATGTTTGATGTAGGCTTGGAGCCAACCCCAAATGGTCAGGATAAGGTTTTGTTGTGTTGAATTGTACAGTTTGATGTAGGATATCAGCCAAAGGAAGGGGCTGATTTCTGCAGGACAGTTTAGAGGAGAATAGACTCTCGGTAGGTTTAAATTAATGAATAACAGGTTGATGTTTTGGATAGAAAAGGGGCTGAATTGGGGATAGGTCTGGGAGCAAAATATGACACGACAGTAGGCTGGACAGAGGTCAAAACAAAGGTTGTTTGCGGACTGTTTGAGGGGTTAAACCTGGGTCGATTAGGGGCTGTTTGCATGCTGGTTAAGAGTCAAGCAGTGGACTGTTTGTAGGACAGGTTCTATATAGATCAGGGAACTGATTATGTATTAATATGAGGTTAAATAGGGAAATTTATAAGTGTTGACAGAAGGGTTAAACTGTTGGTAATTTAGCTAACGGTAGGCTGAGGTATAGAGGTAGAATAGATGTGGGTATGACCACAAATAGGTCACGACAAGTTAGGGGACCAAGATGACCACGACAGTGGATTGTTAGGTTCTGTTTAGATACTATTTTAGAAGAAGAGATGAGACTGATATAAAAAATCAACAAAAGGAAATAGAAGGAGAGAAATAAGAGATAAGAGGGAAAGAGAAGAAATAAGGAGAATAAAAAGAGAGAGAAAGAGTGAGGAGCTTACTTAACTCATGGGAAGTGAAGGAGGAGAAAGAGGGAGATAGGAGAGGGAGTCCACGACTCAACCTCTAGGGGGGAAGATTTCCAGGGTTGCAACCCTACTAGAACACCACACGTGTTTGTCTTTTTTCAAATAATCTTTTCACAATCTTTTATTCATGTGTGAAGGCCTCTTAAATAGGCTTATATTGTTTTACAGAAAGAATTACAATCCCTATATTCTAAGACCTATATTTCCTATTTTTAAAACACTTCTAAACATAAAAGACTTCAAAGATTTTTGGTGGTCTCAATTTCTTAGCTTGTACATCAAGTCATTGGGCCCACAAATTTGAACTTTTAACAGTCCAAAAAGAGCCAAAATTTTGGCTGGTTGGGTACACCCAAAATTCCCGAAACTTGCAACTTTTAATTATTACTATAAGACCCCTAAGACTAACATAATTATAAAAGGACCTTTGGTCATAAAAGGTCTTACTACAATTAAAAAAATACTCTTAACTACCAGACAAAAATTTTGGGACTATCCATGGTCCTCTTAACTTCTTTTTCTTCACTGCATATGCTCTCGCATCACAGTTTGTCAGTTTTAGAATCTTAGATTGCCCCAATTGGTACACCTTCACCTTTCTTAATTATTTTGTAATTTCTATAATGGTTTAGCTGGCTGACATGCATGGGACATTGTCCATGTGTGTGTGTGTATGGGTTAGTTTGTAGCTAAGAAGGGATTGAACCATGACCTTAAGGTTGTGACCCAGAGAGATGTTTGATTGAATTCTAACTGACCCCCTTATTTTCAGTGGGAAGGCTCTGATTGAACCCTTGAATCATTGTTCAACCATTGGTCATTTTTGCTATTCAATACTTAATGGATTTGTCTTACATTGTGGAATCAGGACATCCAGTTAACATTGCGGGAAGAAATCAAAAGTGCTTGTGAGTATCGTCCTTTTGAGAAGTGTGATTACAGTTCGAGAATTTCTAATGAGATCTGTTGCAAGAAGCTGGAATACATCATTGAGCAGCTGGACAGCATGAAACAAGGCATTGATCAATATCACAGTGCAGACTGAGTAGTCAGGTGTCACAGACTTAGTTTTCTCCCACAACTAAGCCGTACAATGTGCTTGCAATGCTGTTGAGGGTCTTTGAAGCCTCGTCTCAGCAGGCATGCAGTGACACAGGGTACCCAACTTGTATGTACACTCCCTTTTGTATTAGAAATCTTACAATAGAAAATTTGAATAGTATAGTAAACATTTAATGCAATTATCTAATCCTGTCCAATTTGGGGATCCATTTATATTTGTGATTTTGCATAGTTCTCCAGAATGCATGTTTGAGTCCCATGATTAATTTTACTGCATTTAACACATTAAGCAAATGATAGTTTGTTGTGCATTAAGGACAAAACACATTAAGCACATACCACACTAAAGATGTATTTGGGAATCTTCTCTAATAAAGCTGCCATTTAATTGTAATATCAAAGCCAATCTGCATTTTTTTCTAGACACATTCTAGATCGGCATGCTTTCTGAAATTAATGCATGTAAAATGCGCATCCAAAGTTCCATAATTTGATGCACATTATATAGAACAGGAAAAGATGAATGGTAGGAAAAGAGTCTAGCTTCCAGTCCAATGCCGTTGCAGGCATTTGGAAAAAGATCAGAAATCATGATGGATATAGAGATGGGTAACTAGGATTTCTAAGCCTCTTTGTTAGGTTTTTGGATATCGTATCACATGTATTCAGTGAGACCATGAAGAAATTAAGAAAATAACTCAGTATTTGGAATATCAACTTTTGGAGGGAATCCACACTTGGATGGTCAATGCATTTAGAACATAGACTCTAAGAAGTCCAAGAATGGTAGGCTAAAAATTTCAGGTTTGAGGGAAAAAGAAAAGCAAGAATAGGGCCTTAAGTGTGGGAGGTTATGAGGTGTAGAGTGGTGTATTAAAGCAGCCTAATGTCCTTGAAAGATGATCTCTGGCTGGTGGACTTCCTTCTGAGGTTGCGAGTTGACCCCTGATGACACCACCGTAGATCCTTTCTTCTCCTCATTGTCCTTATTGTTGGAGTGTTCTGCTTCACTTGCATCAGTGTGTCTGCATCCATCTTCTTCTTCACAACCTCTGTTATATGGACTGGCTGCTTTCTCTACACAGCTCTTATCATGCGAATTGCAACCATTGTTACCCTCCCTCATGGCTGGATAGCCGATGCTTCTCACTTCTGCTTTCATCAGCTCCACGAAGAATGAGCACAGCATGAGTGCCACCAGGCATTGTATCAGTACCCTAGTCATGGTCACTGAATTATATCAAGAAAATCCCTTCTTCTATGTCGAAAAGCTTCTTTGAATTTAGTATGAAGGGGTTGTAGTGTATCAGAGTATTGATGGGTATGAATAGTTTGGCACTTATAAGGTAGAGTTTCCAATTTTCATAAGGCTAGCTTTGGCTTGTTTAGGATGGCTTCTGGTTTAAGGCACACCCTCACTCTCACAGCTGAGTAGTAAGGGCCACACAAGAAGCTCATGTGAGCGGGTCTTTAGCTTTGGTAATTGAAAGCTGAGAATTGTGCAAGTTGTTAGCTTTTGGATGGCGTGGATTTGAAGATTTACCTGCACAGAAACCGAATTAGAAGAACTTTCCACATGATCTTTATGGCCTTATCCAGTATCCTTCAATTAAGTGATGATAAAAGTCTTTTTTTATGTTTATTTTTATTTTTCGTAGTAACACGGGATGATAAACAGTCTGAGAACTGCAAAACGAAAACTGATCATCTATAATTAAGTTAACAATAATTTTAATAATTTGTGAAATTTTATAAAAATAATCAGTAAACATGTTTTTTGATAATAAAAAAATTATCAATAAAGATGTTCAACTATAATTTAAAATAATGGTAATATATCTTAAATCAAACCTTATGGTGCATATTAACCATTAATTACTCAGAAAAGATTAGGTACAGATGAAATTCGTGGTGATGCATCAGAGTGGCGCCAGGGGGCAGACACATCGTGGCTGAAAAGTGATAAGCACCCCCTAAAAAGTGTGACATTTTGGCACTGATGCATCAGCCCTTGGTGCTGTTCGACCGCATCAGTACAAACTTCATTTGTACGTAATCCAAGCTCTTAACCACTAGATTTTTATTTTTTTATTCTTTTTTATTTATTATAAATTATCTTCTTTTTCTTGAACAACCCATTAACTCCATCATGACAAAACCTGGTTGTAAAATATTCATCCAAGAAAACGTTCATATTTACTTCAGATCATCTGTTTCAAGTGGAAAGAAGAAGAAGAAGAAGAGCAAGGGCACTGATAAAGATGCAGCACTACAAAAAAAGTCTGAAGCACGGAACATGTAGGTCCACAGAGCTCATTGGTACTAGAAATGTGAGCATTGATCACAGATCACCCAAGCGGCGTGTACTAAAATAAAGCATTTAGTACGTCAAATGGTATAGGAGATCCATCCAATGAATGATCGTACCAATCAAATTCACCTTTGAAAGAAGAGGAACTGCTCGTAGCAATCCTTTTGTAATTGTCGGCATCAACTGACAAGTCTTCAATCACACCCCCCCACACACAACAAGTAGCAAGAGCAGGGCTGCCGCTGTATCAAATTATTATCCGATTTGTATTTGATCCGTTAATGTTCAATTTGAATGCATTTATATTCAGTTTGATTATTTGACTAAATATCTATATTTATTGAAATATATATATATATATATATATATATTATGAAATTGTAGGACATGTTATGTAGAATACAACATATGAATACCGTAACCTAAACTTATCCCATTTCTCGTCTCCCATTCCCAATTTGAATGAAAGAAAACTCCCGGTAGATAGTTCCCCATTCTCTTATTGATCTATCAATCTTCTTCTATTTATATAATTCCTAGGTCTTTATTGTTTTTGTAAATATCCGTAAGATATTCGAATCCAATCTAATATTCAATTAAATAAACAAATACAAATACAAATATGCCTACGGATCCATCCTTGCCACTCACAGGCTTTCTCTCTCTATCTCTCACCAAATATGAATCTTCAATGTCCTTGTGGAGAACCAACTCTTGTTTTCTTATAAAGAATGAAGTAAATGTTTTGTCCAAAAATTGGTGTCCAGGATGGTGTCATGGACACCAAGGGTGGCACGTAGAAGAAAATGGGCTGTGCTAGATGAAATTTCAAATTCCCAACCATTTTCTTTCACATGCCGTTCCCTGATGTCCAAGATACCATACCACCTTAACACCAAATCTTGGAAATTTTATTTCCAAAAAAGGAAGAGAAAGAGTCAACCTTTGTCTGGATCAGTTGGACCACATGATTAATCTCTTATTTATTCGTGTTAGATGAAAGTGGGTCGAGGGAAGTTAAGGATAGGTCCTTGGATTCATTTGTGAGCCGGCAAATTGGTTAGGACTTTAATTGGAAGAACATGGCTTGATATACAGAAATCGGTGGAATCATTTTGCTAATGAGGTTTAGATGTGACCAAAATTGATGTGACCATATGTGACATGCAATGGACTGACATATGATGTGTTTTTGAATTTATTTATTTTGATAGAAAAGGAAATTATAGAGCACAGGAGGGCCTGACACAACTCCCTCTTACCTTATGAAGCCAATCAGACAAGACAAGCAACAATAGCTTTATGAAGCCAATGAGACTGATGGAACATGTTGGGCAGTGGATTCAAAAGACATTTAATAGCAGTTATAGAGTCTTCTTCAATCTTCTAAATCCCTATCATTAGACCATTGAGAACAGCTAGGCTTCCAAATGGAAGAGAAGATAACGCAACCCATAGGTCGACACGAGCAACCAGCAAGTGTCCACTTGAAACTCTTAACACAATCCCAAACTTGAATCCCTTGACACAATCCCAAGCTTGCACTTCCATGCTCCATCAAAATTAAACTTAACTCTATCATTCACCAGATGCTTCTAAAAACTAAGATCAATGGAATTAGAGCTTTGATCCTCCCGGGGCTTGGCTAGACAGTTCTACTGAAACATTATGTTAGTTAAAAACAAGGATTTCATAATATTAACCAGATCACCCGTAACTTTTAGTTATAAACAAAGAGATCATTTTAAAGAAAAAACTATTTCTAGCTTTCTACCACCACCAAGATAAAATAACATTATGAGAAACAAGACTTTTATTTTATTTTATTTTGTTAAATGTTTAGAAGAAACCATGATTGAAGCCATTCCCAAAAGGACGAGACGGGGAGAATTGAGGATTGATCGGGTTAAAGGAGAAACAATCCAATACTTGATGACTTCTTGACAAGAAACCAAATGATGCAAGGTTGGTGCTTCTTCTTGGACAGCTACGTTTTGAAATGAACACTTACTTTTAACTTTATACAAATTACATGTAACATGTAGTTGGGTGACACAAATGCTCATAGAAAATTTGCTCCTTTCCCCATGCCACCCCCAGTTGCCCACCACTTAAACAAGGCTTGAGACTTCTATTCCAAATGCCAAGAAGTGGGTCTAGCACATCTCTCCATTGTAAGGAAAATGTGCAAAAAACAAGATGTAATTACACACAAGATATAAAAATTTACATGGTTTGGCAAAATTACCTTCGTTCATGGACTCGCACTGATTCCACTTTGGTCAAAAGAAAAGATGAGTGAATTTCTCTACAGTAGCTGTCTTCTATTCTCTCAAAAACTCTTTTATAAAACTAGGGTTTTAATCTTTTTATACAAGCAACATAGAAATAAACAATACTCCCAGCTATTGTTATACAATTACAAGTAATTCAATTTTGAAAATATCAAATTAGAACAAACAAAAGAGATAATTAAACTAATTTTAATGATTAAACAAAAATCAACACAAATAAAAGATCAAAATTGTTGCAAAGAACTATTTATGCAATATTCTAATTTCAATCACAAATAATTAAGACAATTATTACAATAAAAATCTACACTATAAATAATCAAAAAAATGAAATTAGAATAAACTTATTGGTTTGTGTTGAGGTGTGTTCAAAGATACTATCCTAAACGGTACTTGTCTCCCTCTGATTAGCACATCAGGGTTTTCTGGTGACCACCCCACTCAGGATTTAACAACATTGGATTCTCTAACCCGAACAATTTGAGAAGTCCTTCAGTGAATGATAATGATTATGATTCAAATCCAATAAATTATTTAGAAAACACCTCTAATATTTATAGATTATTTAGAAACACTTTAGAAGTGTTAACAGATGCTTAGACACATTTAGTTATGAAAATCAGTCAATTTGTGTTTATAAACATGTTACACATCTATTCGAAAGAGAAAACATTTGAAACTGAACGCTTTTCTTGAATTTCACACTAGTTGGACTGATTCAGACTCACCTGGACCGATCCAAATGATTTCTATCTGCTCTGTCTTTTCCTAGAAAATAACTGGATCAATCCAAGAATTTTCGGAGTGATCCAACTCGGATCGATCCAAATTACTTGGATCGGTCCAATGTATTAACAATTCAATATAACGAATCTTCAATACAACACTAATTACTAATAAGGTTCCATCCTCAACTTCCATGACTAGAGAAGATTATCTCTTCTCATCCATTATCTTTTTCTTTTTTGGGGGATGGGGTAGGGGAAGGCAAAAAGGATCTTCTCATGCCAGTCCTGTCTAACAAGTGGCACGGTACAATTGGTGGGAAAAAATGAAAATCATCTTTCAAAATTTGTATTTTTCACTCCCCCCCCCAAAAAAAAAAAAAAAAAAGAAGCAAAAAAATAAAAAAAAAAAACCTTTTACTGACAAACTTATTCATGCTGCTTGGATAAATTGTTTGTTTTTCCTTGAACAGTTTCGATTTCGACTCATTCAATGGTGTGTCTCATTTCCCTAACTACGAGACACATGACAAATTATGGACCACAGACAGTGTTGGATCTCAAATCGAAGCCAAACTACATTAAGATAATACCTACTGAGTGATAGGGCCAAACAGCTAATTTAGCAATTAAGGAGAACAACCACGTACACCACTTTTTTTGTTGGTTGCCTTAAAGTGCGTGGAGGCCTTGAATGCCTGAAGGTCTAGAAGGTCAGAACCAGGCTTCCTACTGGGTCTCGTCCTTACACGCCACGCAGTAACCCCATGACTTTTCCTATCGGTTGGGTAGTTGAAGTGAATGAGCTCATTCATATTTCACTGTGATCATGAAATGTCACGAGATACTCTTCTCGACCCAAAGATAAATTGAAGTTGCAGTTTTTATACTTGCTTGGTACCATATGAGCTAATTCATCAATATATTTGATTTAATGAAAAAGAGAAAATTAATTAATTATGATTACAATGTTATAAATCCACTGCAATAATAATAATAATAATAATACACTGATGAAATGGTTGTTGCTATCTGCTCAAATAATAAATCATTACCCGTACGAAAATTATAGACCCTTTATCACATATCACTGAATGGTTTACTCTTTTTATAAAAAAAAAATTATTTTCCCTTAAATTATTTATATTCTTTGAGTCCATACAGCTAATGTTACTACTAATTAAATGTCTAAAATACTTTCAACCATTTTACCAAAAAATAGAAGAAAAGCTTTCAACCATCCTTTGTCTTCTTAGATACATCACCCTTAAAGGTGTATTCTAGTTACACCCATTTTTTCTATCTTTTTAGTGGACTCGCCTATTAAGCCAAATTGGAATGTGTTTTTGGTTGGGATTTGCTATGAAATATCCAAAATACCCATTATCTTCAAGGGTTCAAATCATCTCTAAATCTAAGAGATGTTACCAAAGGAGGGTGTTACAGTAATACACGCTAGTTAAGTAGGTGTCATGTCTTGTGCAAAACTAGAACCGGTGTGATATTCTCCAATCAGATTGGGGATGATTCATACTCATTTTGGTCATTTAAAGGATGTTTATGTAAAGAATCTATGTAATACAATGAAAAACAAAGTAGGAAATGTGCCAAAATGTGAATGTCGTGTACCACTTTTGATTTTTCTTATGGTTTTATCATGAATCATCTCACCTATTTCTCCCCTAAAACTTCACTTTTGTCCCTTGAGTTACTAAAAGCCTCGCCTCACCAGTCAACTTCACGTATAATGTAACTCCCACACTAGAAAAACTGCATTAAAGAACACCCCATCTTAATAATTGCAATTAAAGCCCATCTCCCATCTTCCATTAGCCTACCATTCTACACCTATATCATCAATTCAATTCATTACAAATCTATATAAACATACAACACAACCAATTCCTTGCTTATCATGCTAAGTGAGGGAATTATGGCTCTTAAGACAATGGCATGCCTCCTCTTAGCTCAACTCCTACTGTTAGCAGTCCAAACCAGGGCAAAAGTTTCTTCCATCATAGTCTTCGGGGACTCCTCCGTCGATGCAGGGAACAACAATCAGATCTCGACGATCCTCAAGAGCAATTTCGAGCCGTATGGTCGCGATTTTGAAGGAGGTAAACCCACAGGAAGGTTCTCCAATGGCCGAATCCCACCGGACTTCATTGCTGAGGCTTTTGGCGTCAAGCCAACGATACCTGCCTACTTGGATCCAAAATATAGTATAAAGGATTTCGTGACCGGAGTTTGCTTTGCCTCAGCTGGAACTGGCTATGACAATGCCACCTCCGATGTGTTGGTAAGTCCTATAACACAATTCAGGTAACTTTGATGCTATGTCATATCACATTTATATTGTAATAACTTATGTCATTAGCCCAATGTACATTTCAGTGGGCTACAGTGTCATCCATTGTCCAATTCAAGTAAAAACAAGAATATTGAGTATTGGGTTCCTTGCAGCATAGGAGGTTTATTTCTTTGAATTATATGTTTAATCATGGTTAAATTGGACTTGCAGTCTGTGATACCTCTGTGGAAGGAATTGGAGAACTACAAGTACTACCAGAAGGAATTGAGGCAGTTTCTTGGTGTCAAGAAGGCTAATGTGATGTTGAGAGAGGCATTGTATCTAATGAGCATAGGGACCAATGATTTTCTGGAGAATTACTACACAATTCCGCGCCGATCGGCTCATTTCACCATCGGAGAGTACGAGAATTTCCTCGCCGGACTCGCCGAAGATTTCATCAGGCAGCTCTATCGTCTTGGAGCTCGGAAGATATCTCTAGGTGGGCTTCCTCCTATGGGGTGTTTGCCACTGGAGAGAACCACAAATCTCAGGTCTGGGGGTGGTTGTAGGGAGGAATACAACATGGTGGCTAGGGATTTCAACATGAAGTTGCAAGGCTTGGTAGTCAAGTTGAACAAGGAGCTTTCAGGGATCAAAGTTGTGTTTTCTAACCCATATGATCCGTTTCTAGATATCATTCAGAACCCCTCCTCGTATGGTAAGTCTTTTGGTCTCCTATATCAAGTATTTCAATTTTGATTGGTAACTACTTCATTGTGTGCCATGTGTCAACATATAACCTATTGGGGGTGATGTCCACATTGAAGGTTTTGAACTAAACCCACCGGGCTCTTTAGGTTGGGTCATCAATTGATCTGAAATTCGTAGTTGAAACTGGTGTTTGGAGGTTTAGTAATTTGAGGTGCTGTTTGGTTGTTGGACTGGGTTAAATGGATGCTATGTCACGTAGCTTTCCAATCTATGTCAGCAGTTCACCTGATTGTACGGGGCGGTTTCCAACAAACACCGACATTTCCCTTGGAAAGACCGTACGGTGTCATCTCTTATCGAGTGACACGTGTAACACATGCATAGATTGATTAATAGTGATAGTGAGAGCGAATGTATATATATATATATATATATATATATTTTTTTTTAAACAAACTTTCTGTCCAAGATTTAGTGTCCCAAACACCACCAAGGACTTTGCATTGAATAAAATGGGTTGGGGTTAGATGAAATTTCAAATTCCCACCCATTTTAACTCCCGAAAAGGATGTTTTGTTCAGGATACTAGAGGACGTCATGTGGGACGTCATATGAAATAAAATGGGTGGGTGACTTTTTAATGTCTCATTCATCATCTGGGAGTTATAATTAATTCCCGTTTACTTCTATCCATGATCCAGAGAGAGGAATCATTTCAATAGCTTTGTGACCAGGTGGTCTTCGCAATAGAAGAGACATTCAGCCATAAGCTTAAACTTATTTGAGAGGATTGTCATAAACGATTGAAATATGTTGTTCACATACATAAAATATTTGGCTAGACCCGCGAGGTATTGTAATGTAACAGGCGAGTCTAGTGTTCTCTAAATCCTGGACAGGACATCCTTTTCCTTTTATTCCATATGATGAATCATGGTGTCCTGAACAGAACATTTAGTGCCTCTTTTTGAACACCTATCTTTCAATTGAGCACTTTTTTGGACTTTTTTAACCCTAACACACCACGTGTTAATATATACTCAAAGCACTTTTTTATCACAGAACACTTGTCATGTCCTGTCTTGTCCTTCTATGTCCCCAAGTACAAAAGGTGATGTATATAGGAACATAAAAACAGTTATCAAATGAAAAAATAGGTACCCATAAAAATTTAAATGAACATTTGCTCTCACTTTAAAATAGGAATCACGTTATCAAGCTGTGGTGTGGGGACACACCTACATAGGTTTTTCATCACAATCATTCTCATGTTTTTTTAAGAATGATTATATGTTTTGACACAGACCTCTGTAAGCATGCCATTGATTGACACAAGATACGTTTTTGAATGTGGTATTTTCTTTTGACAACCTACTTTTCAACTGAACACTTTTTTGAACGTTTTTACACGCAACACATTACATCACATGTCAACTTATAATGCATCAAAACGAGGCATATTGATATCCATGGAAAGATTCTCTAAATTATTGCATGGGCCATGGATGAGTTACAAACGCTAGACCGCTTGGCTGATCCAAACTCAACAATAATGGAGGGAGGATTGTATCCGACGCTTCTCTCAGCCCCCTGTTTGGGGGGGGGGGAACAAGTGATATGCCTCCCCCCCTTCCCTCCAAAAAAAAGAAGAAAAAAAAAATGTAAATCACTTGTCAGCACTGATGTGCCAGCCCTCTGATAAGGGGCCAAGAGGGGCGTTAGTTAAGAGGAGCAGATGCAATCCTCCTCACAATTACTGGTTGGAAAAAATGTGAATGCCACCTTCAATTCAAATTCAAAGATATCTTTCGTTTTTTCTTTTTTAATCCTCCCTATATTAATTCTTCTTTTGACTAGCAAAATCATTAAAAAATTTCTGGTTTCAAGAATATTGACTTATTAATTGATGGCGAAATGAGCTTGGGTCAAGGGGTCAGTGGGTAGAGGGACTCAGTATCCTCTACAATAACCTACGTATACAAAAATTTAGAACTTTCGCCCAAATTTGGTTGGAGTATTAAATTTTTTTGTATAGGTTTTAATGTATTTTAACCTACTAAGAATGATCCAGACTTGGGGTAAATTAAGATGGGCTTTGAATATAGTAGTTCTTTTGTTGCATCAAGATGAACTACAAGTAGTAATTAAGGCTCACGAGATCACTCAGTGTAGCCTGCTTGACCCTGGGTTATCAGTGGATTGTACTCGCTGGGACTCCCTTGTCCATTCTGATTTAGTTTAATTCCATGGTCATTAAAGAATTAAAAATAACATAGGTCTATAGTAGTGTACTCACAAACTAAACCAACTTTAACTACACATTGCTTGCATCTTCAAATATAATTCTTACTTCTCTGATTAAAGTTTCTCATTTTCTCTCTTCTTCTTCTCTTTTCTTGTTTTCCTAACTACAGGATTTGAGACCACGGCCGTGGCATGTTGTGCGACCGGACGGTTTGAGATGAGCTACCTTTGCAATCGATTTAATCCGTTCACATGTATGGATGCAAACAAATACGTATTCTGGGATTCCTTCCACCCTTCAGAGAGAACAAACCAGATTTTATCTGATCATCTCGTGAAGACTGTTTTGGCTGAGTTCCTATGAACTTTGCTATAGAGCTTTGGACACGGGTGTTGTCTGTATGATGTTGTATTCACAATACTATCACCCATATTCATCTGTACTGTTATCAGTTAGTCTCTAGGAATGGTTAATTCTCCCCTTCAAACAGTAGTTTTGTTAATAAGTTGATGTATTTTGTTAATTGAGGTTTTGATCAACCAAAGAGAAGTCTCTTGGCAACTGAATGACTCTCATGCTTCAACTTCATCTTTATATCTTGTTGGTTTTTTCTGTGACTTCAACCTTATAGGGTGCAACCAGGGGTGTCAACAAGTTGAGCTGAACTGAGCTTTGCCTAACTCAAGTCAGGCTTGTTATATAAGGATTAAGATCAGGCTTGGCACATTGAGATTGAAGGGAACTTGGTTCATCAAATTCAAGCTTACTGCTTTAGGCCCAAATATCAAAGCCCAATAACCCATGAGTCAATCTTGCCCCCAAAAGCTTAAAATGTAGCTGGTTGAAATAGGCCAGACAGCCCATATTATAATAAGCTCTCTTTATATATATTTTGTATAAGTATATTCAATGGTGCTCCATACAATATTATAAACTAAATCGATCAGTATTATATGCATATATTAGACTTCCAACAAGCCGAGTTGATCCTAGTGCAGCTCAATTCAAGCTCAATTCAGCTCAATTGGAGGCTTAGTCTGTAGCTTTGCAAACTTGATATAAAGCTTGGCTCATGACAAGTCAAGCTCCTAGCTAAGCCAAGTTAGCTCAGCTCATTGACAGCCTTAGTTGCAGCACAGAGCAAAAAGAAACTGCACAGGTCTTGAGGACTCATGATCCTCTATAGTAAGTTAAAATTCATTGTGCAATGAGTGTGATGTATGTACACTAATTTAATCCTCCCACCCAAATTTGGTTGGAGTTATAAATTATGCCTAGTCTAAAGTAGGATACCTAAGAATTAGGTCCCTACAAGAAAAAATTATAATGGAGTGAATCAAAGCAATTTAAAGAATGCAAAATATTGATTTCTTGACTTAAAGAAAGATGTTAAGTTATATAAAATAATTCAAGAAATCAAGGAATCAATTAAAAAAAAAAGGAGAAGAAGAAGAAGAAAAGAAACTTTGATGAATGAGAGAGAGAGAGAGAAAGAGAGAGAGAGAGAGAGAGAGAGAGAGTCACCTAATTGTGAGAGGTAGGAGAAGGCAAGAGCTCCACTTGTTGGGCATTTCAAGCTTCAACTTTAATTTCTAAATCGTTAATTGAATGCAATTCTAGCCAAATAGGCCTTTTAATATCTCTCAAATCTTAAATATAATGGATGTGTCCAAAATACCCCTCTCAAATAGTTATACGGCCTGCACTTTAGGGCTGAGCATGGGCTTGGGCCAGCCCGGCCCAAAATTTGGCCCAAAAACCTGACCCAATCTAAGCCCAATAAGGGCCCAGGCCCAAGTTGAAGGTCCGAACCTTTATTAGGGCCGGGCTTGGGCCTTCCTTAGCCCAACCCCAGGCCCGGATTGAAGCCCAAACTTATATATATGTGTGTGTGTGTGTGTGTGTGTGTGTGAAGAAAATGTTATTTGGTGAAAAAGTGTA
>JAOXJP010240458.1:0-19925 GCA_025762735.1 Platanus orientalis | reverse complement strand
TATTTTTTTTTTTATAACCCCCCCCCCAAAAAAAAAAAAAAAAAAAAAAAAACCCCCATTTAGACTTAAAAACATAATAGAAGAGCAAGAGAATGAAATGACAAGAGTTTTGAGGGAAAGGGGAAAGAAATCCTCAATTTGGCAAATGTGAGCCATTGAAACCCACACTATGTGATATTTTGCTTGGATTTGGGTTTTTTTTTTTCTAGTTTTTCATTAGATTTCACTGTTTATGGTGTTCTACATCACATATATTGTAGATAAGGAGTGTTGTGAAGAATCTTTGAAGAGGAAGATCAAGGGAAAAGGGATTCTATAAGAGAGTTGTAGATCTAAGGAAGAAATTACTAAGGTAAGTGGTTATATAAGATGTACACTTATAACACCACACATCCACTTTTGGTAAGTTCTAGAGTTTCAAACCCGACACCATGTGTCAATTTATGGTACCCTTTGTATATGTAAGAAAGATGGCTAACCTCAGCGCTTTAGAGGCCTAAGCATGGCTTAGGAAGGATTAGAAGAGTGTTGGTCCAATTGAATTAGACTAGGGAAGCTTAAAAGCCAAAAATTTCATAATCTGGTGTTAGTGATCAATCAATAATGCTCGTGATTGATCACTGATCAGTACATGAGCCTCAGGTGTCACTCAGGTTTCACTTAGAAGAAAAATCCCGAATGTTATGAGCGATGTCCATGATTGATCACCAAACCCATGATCAATCACCATCGTGAATGATTACCAAATTGAAAAAATCGACATCGGGATTCATTCCAACACGTGATTTGATCCCAAAATCGTGTGGGACCCACTTGTAATGACATAAACCCTAAGTTAGCTCATTTTAAACCAAAAAAAATTAGAGAGAGGCTGAAAAAAAAAGGTGAAGGGGATTGGGAGAAGGGGAAGAAAACCCCCACATTTTGACAAAGGTAAGCCATAGAGGCTCCCTCCAAGAGGGTACCTCCCGATTTTTTATGTTTCTCTTAGTTTTTCATTGAATTTTACTGATTTTTGGTGTACTACACCATTTATTTCATATAGAGGAGGGTTTGGAGGATCTTTAGAGAAGAGAGCCTAAAGGAAAGGAGGTTCTTCAAGAGGAGTGAATGCAAAGGAAGAGTATAGCTATTGTAAGTGGATGTACAATGCATACTCAATGTTTTATTTCTAGGATCTTAGTTATATGATTCTTAATCCATTGATTTAAAGTTAGGGTTTAGACTCTAAGGTATTCCAAAGATTTTTGTTTTAGAAAATGGTTTTTTCCTTGTATTTGTGAATTTCTTTATTGGGATCTCATAGGTTCTTGATTGTACTGGTGATTTATAAATAAGTTCCAAGTCTTAATTGGTAGGACTTTAGAAATCCCTATGGTAAATTATGATTTACATCTAATATGAAGATTTTTGATTATCTATTATGTCTACCATCTATTTTTTCTCAATGTGGGTTTGTTAGCACCTAATTTTGGCCTAGGGTTCAGAGGTTTTTTTAATGGAGAACACTGACTCTCTAGAATGGACCTTAGGCATTCTAAGAAACCAAGGTGGTTAGATAGCCTCCCTTTTTAGGTCATTCCCATACTTTCTTGATTTGGCACTCTAGACCCTCGATTTTTCCCTAAGATCTTTGTAGGATTCACTTTCTTCATCTTCTTATCTTTTCTTCTAATCTCGTAGTTTTCTAAATGATTGTCCTAAGTTCGGTCACATCTATATTTGAAATTATGATTTTTCATTCATCAAAGGTGGACTAGTGAATCTCATTATATAAGCATCGGATAGTCAATCAAGTATCACGGATGCATCTGGAGCGGTCAAAAACCCAGAAATAGAGTGTTTAATTATCAAATTTTGTCATGTCATGTATTGGTAAATCTTGACCCTTGATTTGAAATCTTTCAAAATTTGATCAAAATACATACTGAATGATCAATATGAAATCATAGATGCATTCAGAACGTCCCAACACCTTGAAAAAGAGTGTTTGATCATCAAAATCCATTATATCAAGTTTCGGTGAATCTTGATCGTCAATTCAAAATCTAGGAAAACACACATTGAAAGATTAATCAGACACCATAGATGGATTCAATATCTCTTGAAACTTTGGGGTACTGGACAACCTTTAGAGTCCATTTCTAAGCCTTTAATCGCACCATGTCAAATCCTAATTGTCCAATTAAGCACGCTCAAGTCCGAAAGTAAAAATTGGATTCTACCATGATAATCAACATCATCATTTTATCCAAGCTTGTAGATCTAATCAAACCCACCTAATTAGGATCAAGAGGATTTTGTATAGATGCACATCATATTAAGGTGTCCTGTGACACACCGAGTCAATCACCCCAAATATGGATCTATAAAAAACCAGGCATCCAAATAATTCTTAAATTTGGTTAAACCATAAGGCCAAACACCTTGTACTGGGAAACTTGGAGCATCCATGTGTCACCCTTGTCCACCTCATTAACATAACCCTCTTCATTTGTCAACTTTTGCCACATGTCTAGCACAATCTCACTTATTCTTTTTTGTAAATCTCTCTCATCATTCAATTTTCAGCCAACATGTTAGTGTCACATAATCTCCATGTGTGCATATCCAAATCACCTCACTCTGATCTTCCCTTACATAGCCACACAATCTAATCTCTACCCTTATTTTCTAATCTACCATGTTGTAGTAGCCATCTCATCCTAGCTACAACCTTCTTAATATGCTAGAATATCATAATCTCCATCATTTTCTCCTCTTTTCAAATCCACATAGAAATATCACATACTTCATTTGGACGTCCAGCCAGTATCCCATTATTTCCCTACCTAAATTTCCCATATGAGAGGGTCGGCCATAAACATAAATGTCAACCTAGTTGGAGTGGAGGGCATTCTCCATTCAGCTTCTTCTTTCCCATAAAGGAGGACCCGATCACTAAAGGGAAAAAAAGGCTAAGACCCTCTAGAAAACCCTTTCTCTCTCTAAGCTTACACTGTGAAACCCCCCAGAAACCCGTTCATTTTACACCCCTAAGCTTGGACGATCAAAACCCTAAAACTTCCAAGGACCCCCCCCCTCTCTCTCTCTATAGCTCTCTCTCTCTCTGTCTCTCCACTGCCCTCATTCGTTTAGTTTTTTCTGGATTCATCTCGATTTTGGAGGCTAGACAACATAAAGGGGAAGGTGCTGCCTAGTAAAGGACGGAATCCACCAAGAAGTGTGATACACCAAAGGGGTTACATACCTCCGTTTCCTCTTTCATCAGTCCATTTTTTATGATTTGGTTTGGATTTAATTGTAGTTTTTATTCTAATTTATTTCTTTTATATTCATTGCTTATTTATTAATGATGTATATCATTTTATTTCTATAATAATCAACGGCCTTAGACCAATTTTTTGAAAGAATGAGCCTTTGGGTGGAGCAACATATAGCTTACATGAGTCATCCATATGGTTTCATGTAGGTAGGGCCCACATTGTTGATGTTGTGAGCTATATGGCTCTACCACTCTAAGGATCGTAACCATAAAGATAACGAGATTCAGCTATATGGTGATCCCAAAAGTGACATTTTTTTATTCTATTTTATTTTAGATCATTAGGAATTTTGTTTGTTCTCATTTAGTTGGTAGTTATGTAGATATCTATATTACATGCCACAGTTCATTTACTCAATTTGTTTTTCTTTTGACTTTTGAAGTCTATATGCCATTAACATCATACATGTTTAATTGTGATAACCTTTTAGTCATTCTTTCTTTGTCTAGTGATTTAAATGAATTGTAGATAAAAACATGATGGATTTTTATGCAATTTCTTTGAAATACTTAACTCCTTTTTTTTTTTTTTGTTGGATGCATGTTGGTTGCTGTACCATTATGTGTGGGACTCCACCATTAGTTGTAAATACACTTGGTTCCTCATATGGCCATGTTCATTATTTTCTTGGGTGGTTATAAAGTGAATATCATGTGGTGGAAAATGGATTTTAGGATGTCCGAATAGAAACTATTTGAAAATAATATTTTGCATTGCTCCTGGAAACTGGAATAGATCCTATTAAATAGAGGGAGAGCACCTAATGGCATGTATAATCGTCATTTGGACTGTTAGGCTAGTAGTTACTCCTTGGGCTGGCTACAGCCCGAAAGTTATGCTTACACAAGGATCCTCCATATTGTTTGAAACAAACATCATAAATGTTTCGACTGTTAAGAATGATTTTGAAAACTCAATTAGGGTTCTTGTCCATACGTGTTTCATGCTAAAAGGTCCACATAGTGAAGGTTCATATTGCTGACCTACTGTCTGAGGAATGCTGCAAAACAACTTATCATCCTTCAAACGAATAGTCTCTCTGCCTATCTTTTTTCAGCTTTATTTTATTTTTCCAAGACAAACAATCTGAGTCTAGAATTTGAATATGGCCTTAGCATGTCTGAAACCAACTCAACCTACTCAGCTTGAGCTAGCCCAAAGCTGGTTCAATTAAAACCAAGCCCAACCTCAAACTGAGCCAATTTAATTTGAACCAATGTCATGTTGTCTTGTATATGTCTATACTAATTTTTGTATTTTGTTTGACTTACTTGGTCACGAGGGGTAGCAACTTAAGGTGCGCACCCTAACTTTCTATTTTTTTTTGTTATTTCTTTTATTAAACACATGCAAGTAGATGATTGGATAATCTAATGAATTAAAGTTTTATACACTAACACACATACCAACACTAATTAGTAGGTCAAATCACTTGCATAAGTATGTCATCGATTTCCAAAACTGAAACTCACCTATGCACACACCATATATAGAAAGTAGACCCTAAGTTTGAATAGGTTAAGTAGATAACTGTGTATGTAGGTGGACTGGGGTGCCTAACACCTTTCCCGGTCCATAACTGAACCACTAACCTAAAACTCTAAGTTGACCAGTTTATTAGGAGTGATGTTTTCAAAATGAAATTACAAATTAAAAATGATTTATTTTCGAAGATAAATGTACAGTCACATCTTTAAAAGGGCTGGTGGTGACTCTTTGTCATTGTGGGTTAAGCCCAGGATGAGTGGACCTTTTTTTTAAGAGGCCCACCCATCATGCAAAAACCGAGGCCCATAGGGTTTTCAAGTGAATTCTATAGATTTTTATATAAGATTTGGATTATTTAATTGTTTGGTATTACCTTAAATTTATAAGAAAAATGAAAAAGTATTTGAAATCCATAGCTTTCTTTGAGCTTTATAGAGGGGTAGAGCTTCCCATGTTTTAACATCAAAAGAGTAGTCATGTATATATACATATACATATACATATACATATACATATATATACATACATGTATATATATATACAGATATACATATACATACATACATACATACATACATACATACATACATACATACATAAAAGTAATTGTAGGTTCATCATTAAGGATGCCAAATAGTACCTTAGCAACAAAGGTGAGAATAGTGTTCATTGCTAAGGGAATTCAATACTTTAACAAAGAAATTGACTATTCCATTGGGGAATAAACAATGGAAGTGACCCTTACCATTGGGAAGCATACAATGGAAGTGACCTTGCCATTGAGGGATAGTACAATGGAAGTGACCTTGCCATTGGGGAATAATACAATAAAAGTGACCATACCATTGGGGCATAGTACAATGGAAGTGTTATAGTTCTGGAATGAAGTGAGTGTAGTGTTCATTGCTAAGGGAAGTAAAATAGTACTTTAGCAATGACAGTGACCCTGTCATTAGGGAACATACAATGGAAGTGACCCTACCATTGGAGATAATACAATGGAAGTGACGTTGCCATTGGAGCATAGTACAATGGAAGTGTTATAGTTTTGAAACGAAGTGAGTATAGTTTTCATTCCTAAGGGAAGCCAGATAATAATTTAGCAATGAAAGTGACCTTGCCATTAGGGAACATATAATGAAAGTGACTCTACATGAAAGTGATCCTACTATTTGGGGAATAATACGATGGACGTGTTATAGTTCGGAAACAAAGTGAGTGTAGTGTTCATTGTTAAGGGAAGCCAAACAATACTTTAGCAATGAAAGTAACCCTGTCATTGAGGAATATACCATGGAAGTGATCCTATCATTGGGGAATAGTATAATGGAAGTGACACTACCATTGAGGCATAGTACAATGGAAGTGTTATAATTATGAAATGAAGTAAGTGTAGTGTTCATTGCAAAGGGAAGCTCTACCATTGGGGAACATGCAATGAAAGTGACCTTGCCATTGGTGATATAATTCAATGGAAGTGGTCTCAATATTGAGGGTGTGGTGTAGTGATAATGGTTCCATACATGAGAACCAAAATGATACTGAAAGGGTAGTGAAGTGAAAGTGATAACCACAAGTGCAGTGAAAGTGAAAGTGATAGAGCAAGTGTACTAAAAGTGAAAGTGATAGTGTAAGTGTAAGTGTAGTATTAAAAGTGAAAGTGATTGTGTAAGTGTAAGCGAAGTGCATGGGGAATGAAGTGCATGTGTTAATGCATATGCAATGAAGTCTTAGTGGTATGGTATATGTAACAAAATGTAAATGACATAGGCATGTAGTGAAATGTAAGAGATATTAATTGTGCAGTGTGGTGAAAGTGGTATTTCATGTGTAGTATAGTATAAGGGATATTGAATGTGTAGGAGAGTGTAAACGATTCTTATATGCATATCAAAACGTAGTATTTGGTTCATGTGTAGTGATAAGAAATGATGATGCATATGTAAAGGTACGTAAATAAAAATACATGTATTGTATTATGAGGAGATAACATATATGTAATGATAGAAAATTATAACGTTTGTGTGGTGATATAGAAATTTTAATGCATGTGAAATAACATGAAAGATAAAATGTATAAATATTGATAGTTAAATGGAAATACACATATATGATTTAAATAAAGACGATAAATGCATGAACATGTTAGGAAAGAGAATGTAAATTCCTAGGTAGGAAATGCACTTGTAAATATTCTAACATGGTGCTACAAGCATGCTTAGTGACATGAAAATGGAATAATGCACATGTTAGAAATGATAAGCGATAACTGGACCATGTGTTAAGTAGATTGCATAAGCCCATATAATACTAGAAAATTTGTCTCATGCATTGTTTTCGTAACTTGAATATTTTGCTATATGTTATTTTGCTATATAAAGGTTCGTACCCTGCTTGATCCTGTTTTGTAGTGTGTTTTGTACTCCCCCTTGTTGAGCCTATCAAGCTTATCCAAATTGACACCATTTTTTAGATTAAGATAGGGCGAGCAGGTTTTATGCTAGGAGCAAGTGATGATTGGAGGCATGTGAGTGATGTTGTTCTTTAGTTTCTTTTCAGCAGTGATCATAGCTTATACTTGGGTCATTTGGACTCGGTTAGTTGGATTGATATAATTTTGATGTTTAGAATTATGGTTGTAAACATGATGTTTTCAAAGATTGGTCATTGAGAGATTAGACTCTTTATGGTGATTGGGGGTATTGATAGTTAGAGTGGTTGATTGCTAGTGTTTTATTTTGGTACACATTTGAATGGCAATGAATACCATAGTTTTTCGTTGCTTATTGTGAGTGTACGATTATGTTATATTATTATTCCAGTGCGTATGTGAGTGAACAAAATAAGGATTAAAAAAATATATAGTAAAGTGACATTAAATGTATCAAATCCCTGTGTTACAATTAAAGTTTAGGCCCCCAATGAGGTCCTAAATTTGGGTCGTGACAACAAATGTTTTTACTCCTAGGATCTTATTAGATTAATGCTTCCTAAATATTTGTTTTGAAGTTTTATGGTTTAAGTTCCATGGATTTCAAAGTTTATGACATGAATTGAAAATCCACAACCTTCATAGCTATGAGAATACCATTTAGTTGACCTATGTCTGTTTGATCAACAACCTCAGTTAACCCTGTCTTTCTTTGATAAAAATTGATATGATTTTTATAAGGTTTCTCCTCCGAATGAATGATTTTACTTCTCATGTATATGATTTATTTTGCTAGAATCTCATAGATCCTTATCTATACATGAAGTCTGCAAATGATTTTATTTTTCCATGTTAGGATCTTAGAATCTTTATTTCTAAACTTGAGATTTACTTCTATTTGAAGATTTTTGGTTGCCAAAACATGTATATTTTCTCAATGTTTTCCTATAATGATTAACTGATTTCTATGGATTCTCACATGATATTTATTCAATTTTAGCTATTATACGTCAATCTATATTTGCATTTGAATTGAAAATATTCAGGATTTCATAGTTCTTTATGTCCTTTGTAGATGGGTCAAGCATCTTATATTGTATTTTGGATTTTGGTTTTGATTACAGGATTTGATATATGAATGCATTTCATTTAGGCCTCATATTGATATGGGAATAGCTATGTCTACTAATTGTGTAAATAGAATTATGGTATGTGGGTATCCATTTGATTTTCGATTAGTTTTGTGTGATAAGACCGCTATGTGGGTTATCCCTTTTTGCCTCAAAGACCCATGTGTGAGTTAGTTTGCTTTATGGCTCGAAGACCCATTCATGGATTAGCCTTTATGGCTCGAAAACCCCTTAGGGGTTGCCTTTTTGGTATCAGAGGTCCTCTATATATATGGATTGTTATATTAGCTATGTTGTGTTTTCATCAGAGACCATTCATGTTAAATGCATTTTTTTTTTTTTTTGGTATTTGATGGAGACCCTTATAGGTTGGCACATGCATTTATTTTGATTTCACCAGAAACCCTTATGGGTTATTATACATGTGTTGGATAATAGAGACCATTATGAGTTACTATTAGTGTAAGCTTTGTTTTGGATTATAAGTAAGAATATATGTATGCTGAAAGAGAATCTTGATAACTTTTGAAAATGCATTTGAACTGCTTACTCTGTTTCAACCTATTATATTGCATTTGTGCTTGGATTAAAGCTATAATTCCGTTGTATATTTTACATAACTTCTTATCAGCCTATCAAATTCATCCATGTGACAATTTTTTAGATTGAGGCATACTGTACGTGTACATCTGTGGACTGCACAATTGGAGATCAGTTGAGGAAGAACTTGAGAGCTCAACTTAATTTGGATTTGATTTAATTTTAGACACTGAGACTATGTCATTTACATATGTTTGGCTATTTGAATTTCATTTCAATTGTAAAGGATTATGTTAGACAGTGATGGTTTGTCAAGATCATACTCTTTATGGTTATGGAGATGTATTGAATGCTTAATCACAATTTTATGTTTAGACATTTTTCAGCTATACTATGGTGAACGAATGATAGCAGTTTATATTCCACTGCGAAACGAGATATGAATGTTAATGATAAATATTATTCCACTGCATAAGTTTAATATCTTTTGGAGATTTAAATGGGTTTGAGATATGACCAAATAGTATAAGCAAATTCCACTTCGATAATTAAAGAAATGAAATGAAGTAAGAAAAGGATTGAGTAATGCCACACTCTGAATATGAGATCCGTCTCAAGAAGGTGCCTTGGGCTCGGGGTGTGACATAAAATATTGAAATCAAGAAAATTGAATATCAGAAAGAAATTGTTGTTCTCAGTGCTTTGTGTTAACTCGTTCTTGTTCCTCTATCTTTCATCATGAGATTAGGGTTTTTTTATGAAGATGACCTCTAACGTCTCTTTCGTTGCTATTATACTACATTAGCGGTCTTCCTTATCGAGCTTTTGTTGCTATTACATATGAAGAAACGTTATAAGCAGAGACCTAACGTCTCTATTCATAAAGTATGCCTTAAAGAGGTAATTTCTCTTGTTAAATTTGGTAATAATTCAGTCAACTGAATTGACAAGAAATATATTATAGAAATATAGATAATTTTTTTTTTGTCTTTTGAATCTCAAAAAGGAAACACACAACATTATGGGTTGATGGAAAACATTGATTATGATCATGGGCTTACTTAATTGGGTGTTGGGTTAAGATAAGTTGGTTGGACTGATTGGATCTTGGGTTAAGATGGATTGGGCCATCAAAAGCGATGTCTATAGTATCCTTTTTTCGGTCTGTTGCTGTATCATGGGCTGTGCATCAATCATATTCTACAACTCAAACTTTGAAGATGCATGAGATCTGAAGTTGGTAAAGTCTGTTAAGATTCGTACCATATACTGGGGTTCAAAACTTGTTTTCACCTACTAACTTCTGATCAATTTTAAAATCAAAATATACTACTACTACTACGAACAATAATAATAGTAATAATAAAAAAATCTTTAATGGTTTGGAAAAAAGATTCTAATCATTGGTCTTTTTCTTTTTCTTGTCTTCTGACTGTAGGTTTGGTCCTACTCCATCACATTCTACACAACCTTTGAAGATGCTATATTACCACACGCAAACACGAGAGAAAAAAAAAAACTTTGAAGATGCTTGCTTGTTGAGTCAGGAAAAGTATAAAGGTTCGTACCATAGATTCAGGTTCAAAATTCGTTTTCTCCGGCTAACAACTGACTTGCTTTCCTATCAAAGAGGGAAAAAAAATTACAAAATTTAAACTTTCATGCATACTAGAGAAATTTCTCACACACTTCATGTTGCTTGAAGAGGGGTTCATCCAACAAAGAGAAGAAAGACTATTAAGAAAGATCATTTCCTAGTATTTATTGTGAGTGTCAGGTTTACTAGTCGAGTCGCATAGGTATTGTGAGTGTCAAGTTTACTAGTTGAGTCGCATAAGCGACAGCCAGAAGGGCTCGACATATTCAGTCTGAAATCCTCTGCGCCACCCTTTGATGGGACACTCAGGAGGGAGAATCAAAAACCTCTAAAAAGTGAATTGATTCCCCCACCCCTGAGTGTCCCGTCGGAAGGATTCTGGTTGAAATCATCTATGCCACCCCCCCTATGGGACACGCAAAGAGAGGGGAATCAATTCACTTTTTGGGGATTTTTGATTCCCCCTTGAGTGTCCCACCAGAAGGAGTGGCGAAGATGATTTCACGCCGACATATTCACCATGTTATGTCATCCATTATAATCAGCAAGATCTCGGCTTAATAGGCCTCGCTACACTACAAAACAATGCCCTTTTTCTATGGGTGCATTCAAAGTCAAAACTTTACAATATGAAGAGCTACCATTACCGAGAAAAAGAGACCCGATCAGCCGGTCCAACTTTATCTAACAGGTCCTTACGTGTTCATTACCCAACATGTTGGGGGGACCGGGGTAAATGCACATGACAATGGTACTTTTCGATGTGCATCTACCAGAGTACTCTTGCTTTTCTTATGTGTTACATGCTGGGCTAGGACAAGCGAAGAAGCTAGTCCACACTCCAAGACACATGGTAGGGTATAGAACTGATACGGACTAGAGCATTGAACACAAGGCTGATCCCTCAAATTTTTTTGTATGGTCACTTGTGCAACTTGATTGGCGCATTTGGGTGGGACCCACGCACATTACCAGAGAAGCAGGCAACAACTTGGGCTATGCACAAGGGAGCCATATCCTCTTGCACCGGTGATCACAATTCAAGGTGAGGCCGAACCCCCCTTGTGCAGTGATCACTAGGGTGTTGAACATATACCCTGCTGCAGAGGATTTCGCTCCATGTACAAAAGGAAACTACTCATGAAAAGATGATGCCACAGCCATCCAGTTAAGGGACAATTTTGGATCCCCACTAGAGCCTCAATCATGAGAAGAAGAAAACATCTAAGAGTGTTTAGATAAATATAATTTTGATTTTTACCAAAAATATATATATATAATTTTGATAAACAAATACAAGTTTGTAAGGGCCTTATTTACCAAAACACTCATAAAAGTCATAAACTACTTTTTCCTTTCTCTGTTGTGGACTGTTTGGATCCCTGTCGTCTAAGGAGAATAGAGATATAAGCGACCAACCAAGAAATTTAAGTTCGCGAAAATAATTAATTATGGTCTGACTAAAGGAAGAAACGTTGACTTTAACTTAAGAAATCACTGCCTTTCCCACTGAAACACTTCCACGTGTAAATGAACAGACGAGGCGGATTTACTAGCTTGTCGGTTTCTGGCGACCATAGTTAAATTTGCATTTACCGCGTACGGTAGCCAGTAATTACCGAGTTATGGCGAGATGGGTGAAATTAGAGAGAGAGAGAGAGGTGTCTGTGCCGCGTTGTATGGTGAGTCAGTCTGAAAATCCAGCAAGCAAGCAAAGGCTTCCTTCTTGATTTTTTTCCTTCTTACCCTCTTGTGTTTTTTGTCCTTCCTCATCGTTTCGATCTTTCATGGCGGTTATGGAACTTTTAGATCTTGAAAGATTTTATACTTTTCGAGCATAATCAGTCGATAAGGTATACAGAGACCACTTCGTTTGATAAATCATTCTAATTTTTTATGTTCATCTTCGCGATCTATTTTTTATAACAGTTTTTTACTGCATGTGTGTGGGTTTGCTGTGCTTGGATGGTTTTTAGACATATTTTTGGTATTATTGAATATTTTGGATGTAGATTAAAAAACATTCTACCGTGTTTTGATTATGATTTGCTGTTTTTCATGGTTTCTGTGATGGACAAACGCAGGTTTTTTTTTAACTGAAGAGAAGAACATCATCTATACTTATTTGGGGGAAAGCGAGCGATAATGTATGGAGATTGTGAAGTTATGTCATCCATGGGAGGAAGCGTAATTTGTTCAGACCTGTTCTTCTCGTCACCGATACGAAACCCTAACCTAGACTTGATGGCTAACATGCCTTTCCATCCTTTCCCTGCTCTCATTCCGGTAACTTTCCTAACTTGTTAATGTTAAATCAAACAACTCTCTCGCTTTCTCTTATATGTGCCCCCTTGTAGAAAGAAGAAACGAGACTGGTGAGAGGGAAGGAGGAGGAGATGGAGAGCGGCTCGGGGAGCGGACATGTCGAAGGAGGAGTGTCTGGAGAAGAGCAAGAACACGAGCAGCAACAACCCAATAAGAGGAAACGTTATCACAGGCACACTGCTCGCCAGATTCAAGAATTGGAAGCGTAGGCTCTCTCTCTCTCTCTCTCTCTCTCTTTGATTGTGTACCCTCTTTGAGGTCACACTACAAGTAGAAAGATTGCTAACTTACGCACTAGTCCTCCTATGTTTTTCTCTTACATTGTTCTGATCGAATTCATGTATTTTATGTTAATATAATTGTTTTTTGATGAATTGGGGTTTTATGTAGTTTTTTTAAGGAATGTCCGCACCCTGATGACAAGCAGAGGATGAAACTGAGCCAAGAACTGGGCCTCAAACCTCGCCAAGTCAAGTTCTGGTTCCAAAACCGGAGGACGCAAATGAAGGTGCGCACGCTAGCAACTTTTTTTTTTTTCTTTCTATTTCATGGATTACACTTCTCAGCCCCTTCTCGTTGAAACCCTAAAACGCGTCGATCGTTTCGCTGCTTACACACGCAAGCTCAATTTTCGAGAAGGGCGACTTTTGTGTTTACGTAAAGTTATAAACGCCAAAACTTAACCCTGTTTATGCGTACACCATTACTCACAACGCGCACTGTAGAAGAGGCCTAGAAGCCCGTTTACTCTCTGAATAAATCAATCTGGTCTGGGTTTGTTCATCGGGTGGAAACTAGTAAACTGTGTGTCATAAATATACGCAAGGATGCGTGTTAAACCATATCGGCTCTTGTGCTGTGAGGTTTTGAGTGTGCTGTGGAGTGCAAAGGGCTTTCATGAGGTTTAGATATTATAATGCGCAGATGTGTGTAGGATTAGATTGACCCTTGTCTTGTATCTGGTATAACAGGCACACCAAGACCGAGCAGATAATGTGATACTTAGAGCAGAGAATGAGAACCTAAAGAACGAGAACTTTCGTTTGCAAGTGGCGTTGAGGAACATTATCTGCCCTAACTGCGGAGGTCCTGCTGCTATGGGTGAGATGGCATTTGATGAACAACACCTTCACCTTGAAAATGCCCGACTCAAGGAAGAGGTATACTGCTTTGCTATATCTTGGACATACATCAGTCTACAGCTTTCAACCTAAACATACTTGTCCTAGCATCCATTTCACTGTATCTAGGGCTCTATCTTCCATTTAACCATAATGATCACTAATATTTTTGTCACTACTTCACCCCAAAACTTTTTGGCTTTCCTATTGTCTTTTTAAAGTCTTGAATTTGCACCATCTCACTCCTCACTGGTGCAGTCATTGTTCTTATCATACATGACCAAATCATCTCAGTTGACCCATCTTGTCACCTATTGGTGCAACTTTTAAATTCTCGCCGATGCATTTATTAATGATTCTATCATTTTTAGTCCTGCTTCTTATCTATCTCACCATCCTTATCTCAACTACTCATTATATGTATGTGTTGGTCTCATAGTCACCTTATAAAAAATTTCGTTATTCAATTTTAATGCTAATTTTCCTTCAATTGTAATGGTAAGCATTGATGACATAACATTCCAGAATTAACCCCCCTCCCAACTTCATACACTTGTTCTAATTCTATAAACCCCTTCAAATCCTCCCTCGTTATAGATGATTGAACTGAGATAACAAAAATGGTACACTTGAGGTTACCGCTTAGTATCAATCACAATAACTACCTCGTTTTCACTCTTAATTTTACTAAAAGTTATTCCATATATTCTATTTCACTTTGGTTTATGATAAATCATTTTAATTCTAGAACATCTTCCCTTAATTCTAATGGGCATTTACACCATCCAGTCTCTTCAATCAAAACTATATCATCAGCAAATAACGCACATGATGAAACCTTCATTTGTTATGTCTAGACTCTAGTCAACTGATTTATAACTAATGTAACGATATACAAGCTTAGCTGACCCCTATCATAAACCTATTCTAAAACAAACCTCGTTCTTCTCTCTGCAAGTTATTCTAACACTACTCTCTCTCTCTCTCTCTCTCTCTCTCTCTCTCTCTCTCACACACACACACACACACACTTGAGATCCATTTCTTTTCCAAAACTCACCAAATATTCTCTTTAGGTACCCTATCATATGCTTTTCGCTAAGTTAATAAAGATCATGTCAAGATCTTTTTCTTTTATATAAACTTTTTCATCAGTTGACTATTTAAGAAAATAACTTTAGTTGATCTCCATAGCATAAGTCTAAACTAACTTTCTAATAGTTTAGTTTTTTTATTATATGCTCAATCACTTTCTAGCAAAGTCTCATTGTATAGCTCATTAGTTAGATCCCATGACCATTGGTGCAAACCTTAATATCCCCCTTATTTTCTATATATGTTCCATGTTACATTTCTTCTATTCATCTAGCATTTCCCAATTCTAATTATCTTGTTGAATCTTGTTGAATCATTTTGTTAACAGGATAAGCCATTGCCTCTTTTGCATTTCCAAACTTCAATTATCGTATCATTGGTTTTAATTCCTATCCTACCTTCATCCTTTCTCAATGCCTCTTCAGCTTCAATCACTCAAATTCTATAATAGTTCCTAAAATCTTTAATGTCATTGATGTTATTATTTTTATCCTAAATTGACATTACGTTTATCATACTAATTCAATAATTTTTTGAAAGTAGCTTTTCCATCTTATTTTAATCTCCTTGATTTTCACTAAGACTGTTTGATCCTTACTTTTCATGCGATATAACATGAACTAGGTCTCTATGTTTCCTCTTTCCATTCTCTTAAGTTTTTATACATCTATCTCGCCATTCCTGGTACTTAACTAATGATAAAGGTAATTATACTTGAATTTATCATCATATACTGCTTCTGCACTTTTACAAGTTCTCAAAATTTCCTTCATTTTAATCTTTTGCAAAGCCTTATAATAAGATTTCTCATCATAAATGGTTATTTGAATTTTGTCATTCCACCACCAAGTTTCTTTAGATGATTGGTCATTCCATATGAAATAGTTTCTTCTTACAATTTTTATTTTTATAACTTCATCAATTCATCTTTAAATCACTATCTTTGTAATTTCTACTATCTAGTTCTTAGGCAATTAATCTATCATTTATTTCTCTTTTATATCTTTATATGAACATCTAAAACTACAAGGTTATGTTCCTTCCTTTAACCTTATAGTTCTTATATGTTGACCTCTCTATTTCTCTAGTGTGAAAAAGGTCTATTAGGTTCTTATTTGATATATTTAAAAAAGTCACCAAACATCCCTCTCCCTTTTTGAAGAACATGTTTTTTTATTGTAGGACTATACGCAATTGCAAATCATAACTTACATGTTCTATATCATTTTTTTCCCAAATCCATATCGATCCTTTGTATGTGAACCCTAGTTATAATGCAATATATTGTTTCCAAGGAATGTCCTAGCATAAGGTAAAAACAATGAAATTTGAGGAATTTAGATGGTGTTTTCTCAAATATAAATACTTTTTGAAAAACAAGAAAATATTCCCATTGAAAAGTAATTGGATTTAGCTTGATATATCCATTGGTACTAAGGAATTTCCATTAATTTATGTTAATTTAACATGGAGATAAATTTAGATTTGGTATTGATCCTGTTAAGAGATTCATTCAATCATAAGATTGAAGGATAAAAGCAAGTGAATGAAATGATCACACTCTAGGCTTCCTTGCTTAAAATTTTGAAATATTTTGCAGCTTGAACATATCTCCTCCCTTGCTTCAAGATACAATGGTCGGCCGATACATGGACTAGGGCTTGCACCCTCTCTCCTTCTCCCTTCATTGGATCTTGATATGGATATCTACTCTAGGCATTTACAGGAACCTATGGGGAATTGCACCGACTTAATCCCAGTGCCTTCAATGACAGAGAACCCACACCTCGCTAATGGTGGTCTGATCACAGAACAGGAGAAGCCTCTAGCTTTGGACCTAGCCATGACAGCTATGGATGAACTGGTGAAGATGTGCCAGGCCACTGAGCCTCTTTGGATCCAAAGCAATAATGGCACCAAGGAAGTTCTCAACCTGGAAGAGCATACAAAAATGTTTCCATGGCCGATGAACTTCAACCAGCACCAAAATGAATTCAGAACGGAAGCCACACGTGGCAGTGCTCTTGTTATAATGAATAGCATCACTTTGGTGGATGCATTCTTAGATGCAGTAAGTTCCCACTCTAAACAAAAGCAAGTTGGTAAATTGCTTGAAACATGGCTGTTCAAGTAAAAAGTTTGAAGTATCTCAAAATTTGTAGTTGCATTAATTTTACCTAATCCATTTACAGTTAAAGTATCTGAGGCAAACATGTCAGGCATATATGAAATGCTTATTTGCGATATTTAATTATCACTATATATGTCTTAGATCTATTATCCAAGTTTTTTCCTCCTGGATTTTACAGTCATACTCATTTTTATTTATTTATTAATTTTAACTACTTCTATTCAATCTTATCTGAAATGTACATAGGATTTTATCTGTTATTCCTCATGTTTTGGCCTCTGACAATCTGAACAACAATCTTTCTTATTGGCTATTTCAGAGCAAATGGATGGAGCTGTTTCCTTCCATTGTATCTAGGGCAAAAACTGTTCAAATAATAACGCCTAGCATTCCTGGTCAAACAAGTGGTTCCTTGCACCTGGTAAGGATCTCAGTTGATTATTATGGATGATTTGTCTAAATTGTGATTGCTCAATTAAATTTTTTGGGGCAGATGTATGCAGAGTTGCAGGTTCTTTCACCTTTGGTGCCCACACGCGAGGCTCTTTTTCTTCGGTATTGCCAACAAAATGTAGAAGAGGGCACTTGGGCAGTTGTCGATTTTCCAATAGATAGTTTTAATGACAGTCTTCAATCTTGCTTCTATGGATATAGAAGACGACCTAGTGGCTGCATTATTCAGGATATGCCTAATGGATACTCTAGGGTTTGTCCAACTTATCCTTAATTTCTTGTTCTTGTTCTGTGTCTGCATACGTGCTGGGGTTGGGGGTGGGAATGAAACTTCTATATAGGTCTAAATTGTCCACACACACACACACACACACACACACACACACACACATATGTGTGTGTGTGTGTGTGTTTATCCATGTACCTGTTTGTATGTGCATGGATCCATAATTGTGTCCTGTAATTTCCAATACTCGGTTTCATACCTCTTCTAAGCATATTAAGTTTGCCAACAAGACAAAAACTAATGTTAGAAGATTTTGAAGCCAAGGATGGATGCATATTAACTTCTTTATGTCTTCTGTATGCAGATGTTAATACTCTGACCATGCTTGCAGTACTGTTATGATCACCAACATCTTCCCCTTACCTTAAATGTCCATCCCAAAAACATACCTGTCAAGTGTATTTTGGAATTGTTTGTTTCAACATACCTATGATTCTTTAAATGGTAATGTCTTTTTCTAGTGTTAATTTTACGAGCCATTTTTTTTTCAGGTGACATGGGTAGAACATGCAGAGGTAGAAGAAAAACCTGTACATCAGATATTTAATCAATTTGTAAACAGTGGGATGGCTTTTGGGGCGCAACGCTGGTTAGGAGTCTTACAACAACAATGCGAGAGGTTTGCGAGCCTCATGGCGAGAAGTATATCTGACCTTGGAGGTGCTTATTCTTCTCACCTTTCTCTACACTCTCATCATTGTGTATATACATAAACGTATGGACTTCTATGTTGATGATATAATTATGTATGCTTCATACATGTATCTGTATATATTCAAGTATATTTACATCTTTTCATGTAAATATATGACGTAGTTATGTATTTTTGTATGTGAATTTGCATTTATGTACCATGCATATATAAATGTGTTTGTTTGAATTCATACATAAAGATCTGTTTGTTGTTTGTATCCATGTATATCTGTACGTATTTTTCATATATATGGAGTAGTTATGTTCCTTTGAGTTTTTTGGTTGAAGACATAGTTATGTATATGTATCTTATTATTATATATATACATATATGGGCACATATTTTGGCATTGATACTGTTATGACAAAATGGATTGGATTCGGGTTAACAATGATGTGAAATAAAACTTGAGTAAAACAGAAAAGAAAAAAAAACAATCACATACAAAACACAAGATTTACTTGGTTCGGCAACATTGCTTACATCTAAGAGCAAATGCTATAAAAGCTTCCACTATAATGAAGATTACGAAGTACAAAGAATTCTTCCAAAACCTTAAAATGAAACTCTCTCAAAACCCAATGAACTTGTGCTCTCTAAGTCCTGCAAACAAGACAATATATAGTGGCATGAATCCCAAGAAAAGCTTACTACATAACACAACTTAAAAAAACAAAAAAACAAAAAACAAAACAAAACAAAATAAAACAAAAAAACTTGAAATAGATCCCCAACAGTTCAGGTTTTTGGACCCAAATCAGGTCAAAGGAATCTAATTTTTCAGGTCATGTGGATTGTACAAACAAGTTGCACTTTTGGCTGTTTTTGGGTTGAATTCAAGACAGCATCTCAACAGATACTAATGTATTTATGTTATATCCTGTAGTTATGAGTTAACTTACGGTATCTCTATACATATTCATTATATATAACATTAACTAAGAAGCAGATGTGTGTGTGCAATCCGATTCCAATTCTTTAGTATGTGATAACCTCTAATCATGGTATTTGCAGTCATCCCGTCTCCTGAAGCAAGAATGAACTTGATGAAACTGGCCCAAAGAATGATAAGAACATTTTGTGTTAACATTAGCACCTCTGGGGGTCTATCATGGACGGCTCCGTCAGATTCCTTGGATGACACTGTTCGGATAACAACAAGGAAAGATACAGAACCTGGCCAACCGAATGGCTTAATACTTAGTGCCGTCTCTACAACTTGGCTGCCATTCCCTCACCAACAAGTCTTAGATCTCTTGAGGAATTAACACCAGAGATCTCAGGTTTGTGTAAATATTCTCTCTTTTT
>JAOXJP010240447.1:0-23272 GCA_025762735.1 Platanus orientalis | reverse complement strand
GGGTTGATTTTGGTGTCATTAGATAGGTTATTCCTAGGAGTGGGCATGGGTCAGGTTCGGGCTAGGCCATTGTAGGCTCAGGCCTTGCCCTATAATTATAGATCTGGCTCGGGTCGGGGTTTGGGCCCGTAAATTTTTATTAGGATTTAGCTAAGTTAGCCCTAGTCGGATTAAACCTTGCTCCAGTTGCACCCTTACCTGCATTGGCGGCAGACATGGTTCCAATAAAGAAGCTCCAGGTCGCCCTGCAAAGGAGACCATTGTCTGTGGTATGAACCTAATCATCCAATCTAGACTAATCTTTTGGAGCAATTCCTACTCACAGATGACTAGGATTAAATGATTTTGGGCCGGCAGTACATTTGTGAAATGCTTCGAAGAAATGCCTTTCCAAATGATTACTGTTAGTGTTGGGATTTTATCTCGAATTCAATCGACTAACTCACAAAATAAGGTGAGTCAGTGTCTTGAATTCACACGACATAGCCAAGAAACATCCTTTTTTGGTTTGGGGTATTTTGAGATTTGAACCTACGTTATGAAATAGGGTTTTTTGGGCTGCTATATAATATATTATGGGTTTTTGAAGTGTGGAGACTATGGAAGAGCGGCAAGCAAGACTACTTTGTGAGAGGCAAGAACACATTGGTGTAGAGAGTTCTTTCAGGTTTATCCTTAGGTTTCAGCTTTGGGTTTGGGAACTCGCCATTGTGCATTTTGTAATCTCTTTATTCACTGTTTTAGTGGAAATTCTTGATCGTTTTCGCCCAGTGGATGCAGGTAAACTTGTTGTGTGATCATTCTTTTCCGTTTATTATTTTCTCATTTTTTTGTTTCATGTGCATTGCATACTTGAATCCGATCATTGTTTTGTTCCGCTGTGCTATTTTGTCGCAAACTAATATCAAAGCTTAAGGTTGCAATGAGTTGGTGTTGAGGATTGCTTCTTTTTAAAACGCAAGGTTCTTTTGGGTTATCACCCGCTAGTTGTTGGTGGTTGCGGGTTAAGGATTCTCTGCTTTGGGGATTTTGCGATGATGACTTCAAGGTTCGAGGTTGCGAAGTTTGACAAAAAGAACAGTTTTGGCTTCATAGAAGCAATGAAGGTTGAGAACATTTATGTGCTACTCGGGAACACCATTCAAGGTAGAGCAAATGTGTTTTTATACCATATTACGGTTTAGTCTTTACACAACCATGGCACATGCAGATGAGTCACATGTGTGTAAGATGTTTGATAGATTTTAGCAAGTGGGGGATTTGCTCTATAGTGAGAAGTTTAGGTTTTGTGAGCGTTGTGCTCATGGAAAGCAACACAGAGGCATTTGTTTTGGTGATAAATCTTGTTGCGTCTAAGAAAGCAGGTTGTAGGGGACGGAGTTTTTGGTGATCAATTGTTGGTGGAGTTGGTGTGTGGAATTCCTATTTCATTGGGACTTGAGGATGTTATTTTAAACCCATATAGGTTTCAGATGTTCAAAAGCATGGAAGTGTGCTCAACTTGGACATTACATCTCCAGCCAGAGAAGGTTTTGAAGATATGGTTGCAGATGCATTTACTGTTGAAGAGTCAGCACTCAGTAGATATATTGACAAGGCCGGGTTTGGTGATTGAGTTCAACGATGGCTTGGACTCATTCAATTTGAAAGAGAACTGATTGTATACCTTTTGGGGTTTGGTGGAGAAGAGGATCAATGGGCTTCTGATGTAGTAGAAGAGAGAGTGAGAGATACCGAAACTTGACGTAGAATAATTCCAAGAGGCTCAAACAATTATGAGAATCAAAGTGCAGAAGCAAAATAATTCAAGAATTGAATTTTAAAGCAATCAACTAGCCAAAAAATAGGATAAATCAAGAAATAGAATGGTATAATAGATATTAGAATGAAGAGGGATAAAAAAGAGGAAGAAAACAATAGGAAAAAAAAGACCCAAAAGGGTATATCTATAATTTTGGGTAGAAAGTCCAAAATTACCAAAATACCCCTCTAACACATCAGAAAAATATGAAAATTTTAAGGTAGTTTCTGACATGTTCAAGGGTTCTACAGTTAAAATTTCATGAAATTCCGATAAGTTCTTATAGGTAAAATTAAAGAATTTCAAAAAAATTGAAGCTTTGTTAATGGAGGTTCAAGAAAAAGAACATAAATAAGAAGAAAATGAGAAATAGAAGAAGAAAGAAAGTAGAAAAAAGATAAAATAGAAGAAGAGAAGAGGAGAAGATAGGATGTACCTTGAGGAAATCACAAACCTCAAAATTAAAAATTACCAACTAAGCTAAGCCTTAGGCACCAAGGACTTGAAGAAGAGAAGTAGTTTTATACATGGAGAGCAAGAAAACAATTAAAATTTTTATTCATCCAATCATGCCAAGTAAAAAAACGTGCAACCCATATATAGGCTCACAAAGTCATGAAAATAGTTAAAAACCAACTTAGAAACTCCTAAACTACTAGTTTACTTGCTACTTAAGACTTTCCTAAAGTCAAAACTACTAAAAACTTCACTTTTAAAACCAAAAACAGTCAAAATTAGGCCCTTCTAGAGAATTTCGTCCAGCACTTTTAGAGGGTCCCACTTTGACTTGTTGACTCTCTAAAATTAATAAAATATCATTGGCAATAATGCCTTATTACACAAATACCCAAAAACAAAAATAAAAATGACCCCCCTATCCTAGACTCTAATAACTCATAAACTATTAAGTAAAATAGTAATAACTCTAAAAGACTCCTTCATGTGTCTCAAAGATGTTTCTCCATGTGTCTTCTCATGTGTGGACCCCACCATGACCTATGTGGGTCCC
Organism: Platanus orientalis; assembly: GCA_025762735.1. Classification (NCBI taxonomy): domain Eukaryota; kingdom Viridiplantae; phylum Streptophyta; class Magnoliopsida; order Proteales; family Platanaceae; genus Platanus; species Platanus orientalis. The sequence goes on along the minus strand of JAOXJP010240447.1, from coordinate 20,462 downwards.
ACATGTCCCCCAATTTCTGCATCATTCCTTCTCCCGTTACTATGTATTGCATTTATTAGGAAACCATTCATATTGCTAGTAATCCAGTATTTCATGAGCGTATAAAGAACATTGAAGTGGATTTTCATTTTATTCATTTGAAACTTGGCGATGAGTAAGCAAGTTGTAATTCCATGCATTAAGTTAGAAGATTGACTAGATGATCTACTCACTAAAGCTCTTGGGAGATCTCAGCTAATATATTTTTGTAGCAAGCTGGGCGTGACTAAGGAGTATGCTCCATCTTGAAGGGAAGTGTTAACGGTATTATATATAAGGGTGGATGGGCATTTTTGTCCCTGCACACAATATAATAAATTATAAGGGTGGAAGCATCGTTTTCTATATTGATGACTTCTCCTTTCTCTCCCCCTTGGTCTATTTCTTCTTCCTTTCTTCTCTATCTCAATCTCTTCTCTTCTCTTATTTCTCTTCTCTTTCTTTCTTAATTTCTTTTTATTTTCTGCATATTAACAGGTACCATACCAGAAAAGTATGTTTCGTGTACTGAAATCCTCCCACATGAAGATTACCTTCACATAGAAGATATAATAGTATGATAGTGTAAAGCGTGCACACTGAAATACTGTTTACCACACAATGAAACAATGAAAAACATATCTTCATTATCCACTGTAATTCATTATAATAATGTTCATTAATAATAGTGACACTTCTGAACATTGTGATAATTTTAATTTTCAAAAGATATATTATCAAAAATATCATTGCGTTCTTTTTTCCTTGTGTATGGTGTAAAAGTTTATGAGTACTTCTTTGACACTCAAAGAATGGGCATAGGGGCCACACAGTGGTGGTCCCACTTTATAGTGGGATCAATCCCTTTATTGGACGTGGAGCCCATGTAAAGTTGGATCTCCACTGAGTGTTACCTCTTGAAATAGTGCATGCTTACTCCCAAATCATACCACCTTTTGTCCTCACCTTTTTTGGTTAAGTTTATTATCATTATTATCTTGCAATTGTTTCAAACCATCCATTTTTTTTTTTTTTGGTGGTGCAGGGGGACTACGTAGCATTGTTGTCTGCCTTTGAAGAGATGGGACTTAGGTTGCGCCTGGACATGCCTGAGCAAGCTATGGAAGTAACAAGTGTATTCTTTCGTACTTCAACACCAGCTAGCGAAGCCGTAGTAAGTATGCAGTTGCTTTTCAAATTGTCTATCCAACTTTAGTAAGTCAAATGCTATACTAATTCTTTCCTTCTATTAAGGAAAACATGAAATCTTTGGTAGAACAAAGAACGAAGAATATGAAAGTCGTCCAAGAAAAGATGAAACTTGACAAGAAGGAAGTTAAAAGATTTAATCCTGTAAGTCCAAAGTTTTACGAATAACGTTATATTGATATATTATAGTTGTTCAGAATCTGTCTGCCTTCATTCATATTGACTGACATACAAAGTTTATTTTCTAGGTTGATGCTTTTCCAGGTGATGCTGTGATATTTGTACGGGTTCTAGAACTTCTTCGAGGTCTGTAGCAAACACATCCATTGCTTGCGCCATAGAAAAGAAACTGGTTTTTCCTTTTAGTTTCTTCATTGAAATGATTCGTGTTTTTCAGGGCTTTCATCCACAATGGATGTTCGCATAGATTATTTTGATATTATGAGGCCTTTTGCTGAGTCTGTTTTACAAGGGTGAGTTTGTTTTTGAATATAAATATGCTGCTGCTGCAGACTGAATGATAGTTGAATGTGTTCAATATTTTTGTTTCTCATTTTATCTTACTCCAATTCGGATTCATGGGAAGCAGAAACATTAAGAATGGACCGGCAACAAATGCACAATGGATCTACGACACACCTGTTCATTCTGATGTGGAGGCCAAGCTGAGGCAGCTCCTTCTTGAGCTCGGGAATGATAATAAAATACTCGGAATTCAGGTGCATATGAATATCCAACTATGTGCATTTGATAGCACAATGCCCTTTCTTTTATCAATCCCCTTTACTTTAGTACTTTTCTATGTAACAAGAGTTGTGATCATGGATTCAATGTCAAACGTATAACAAAGAAGAAGAAAAAGTGGAAGAAACAAAGAGAGAGAATTGTCGAGAGAGTTGTATGAGGTTCTTGCGTACCTCATACATATGTATTTCATTCATATATATATATATAGCCAACTGAGTGAAAAGACCATTAAGCCCCCACTAACCATAGATCACTTGTCACAACCCGAATCCTTGGGCTGTGAAGTGGGCCCGAATCTGGATCCGTGACAATGGGTAACACACCTAGAACCCACATCTCATAGCCAAGAGATCCCATGTTCGAGGTGTGGCTCCCTTTTATCCATCTCACTTCACTTTGAATGCAAATCGATTTCTTTTCTTTATATCCAATTAAATCTATTAAGCAAAACACATCGCAGCGGAATATAAACAACATTAAACTAAATCAAGTGCAGCAGAAATATGTATATACATCATGACCAAAATCTCAAGTGATCCAAAAATAAAGGGGCTGTTAATGTACTTGTATTATTTGTCAATCCCATCGTCAAAACATGTTTTTAAGGTTGTATGTCTTGATAGAGTCATCTCCAAGTGAAGAACTCCAAGCAAACCAAAGACTTGAAGATCAAGACCGGAAGACAATTCGGGGCAAGCTCTCAACATCCAAAACAGTAAAGAATGCATTTAACATGAGTACGTCGTAAATAGGATCAAAATGTGCATGAACACATGTAAGAAGAGCCCCAATAGGTTCCAGGGGGAGTGATCACCTCAGAGACCCAAGACATAACACATATGTAGTTTTTGTCCATGACCAGTCATAAACCTTGTGATCGGTCAAGTTTTTGTCCATGACCAGTCATAAACCCTGTGATCGGTCACGACTGTGACCGGTCACAAAGCTTGTAATTGGTCACGCGCAAGGTTTTGACTTAAAAACAAGGACCCGAGACTTGTGACCCTTCCACATGATCAGTCACAACCTAATCCTCTAACCCCTTGTGACCAATCACAAAGCCCATGATCGGTCACGATGGTGATCGGTCAAGAGAGTGGCTAAGGCCCAATATAAAGGAACCTAGGAGTGTGACCTATGTCTATGACTGGTCACAACCTGACACTTTGTGACCAATCACAAACCCCATGAACGGTCATGCTAGGGAAATTTTTCAAAACTTAAATTTTGTTTTTCTAATCTATGGCCCATATTACTTGCCCATTTTAAAAGATTCCAATCTAAGGATTGTGAGGGTTCTACGACCAATAAAAGAGGGAAACTTTCCCTCTTTAGGTTTTCAATTCAAGCATTTAAGTGATTAAATATTTTATCAAAACATGAGCTCCCAACCAAGAGAAACTTTCATCTATATGAGCTTGAGCTCTTAGAGTCAAAACCTTTTGAAATCCCTCTCTCACTTCCTCCTTTATTCTCCCAAGCTACTAACCTTAGAGAAGAGGCACTTGTGGGTTGTCTCAAGAGGAAATCCTTGCTTGGCTAAGTTCAAGGAGCTCAAGAGCCAAGGCTTAAAGCATTGTATGACCAATAGGCACACTAGTTCATCAAGGAGCACTCCCACTTGGTAAGAATAGCAACATCAACCTTTGAATGGTAAGCTTTGCTTTTTTTTTTGCATCCATCTTTCATATTTACATTGTTTGGCTTCCATCGGAAACACCGTAAGCAGCTCTACACTCGTCGGAGACACTGGGTGTATCGGTTAACTTGCTTAGTGCAAGTAGAGAGGTTTTTAGTTAATTTTAACCTAGATTGTAATAGTCAATCTTAATGAAAATTACATAAGCTTGGTAGTGAGCTTTTGAAGAGTGGACGTAGGCCATTGTGTCAAACTACTATAAAACTTATGTTGTGGTTTGTTGGGTGTGATTGCTTGTTTATTTACTTTCGAATCCATATCTCAACTTGCTTATCTATTTGTCTATTTCATTCTTGACTTGCAATACCTTTAACACACACACTTACATTAAGTCAAAAGAAATTAAAATTGAATCAAAACAATCCAAACACATTAGAAAAGACAAAAAAAAAAAAATTATAAATCCTATTCACCCCCTTTATAGGATAAACTTATACGAAATTTCAATTGGTATCAGAGCCCGGTTGCTCATATAGGGCTTAACAACCCAAGTTAAATCCTAGTAAGTATCCTAGAAAATATCTAGATGGCCAAGGAGAAAAGTAGCATATTGATGAACACACCACCATTTTTTTAATACAAGTGATTATGGCTATTGAAAATCTCATATGAAGATCTTCTTAAATGCCTTTGAACATAGGGTTTAGGATTCAGTGTTAGATGGCTATACACCTCCCGACAAACCTCGTAGGGAGTGGATCACTGTCGAGGGAGATGCCCACAAGTTCAACTATAGGGTTTTGAATGCCATTGCAAGTGGACTTGCTCCCAATGAATTTAGGAGGATTACCCACCTGAAAACGTCTAAAGAAGCACGGATGCTTCTCTGGGTCACTCATGAAGGAACAAGTACTATGAAGATGTCCAAACTACAAATGTACACCTCACAATTTAAAACACTAAGGATAAGGGAAGATGAGAAAAATTTTCAATTCCATGCTAAGTGTAACACCCCCACACATGTTCACATGTATCTTGCACATGTATCATATTTATATTATACATGTATAATATATATGTTTTGCAAACACTTAGAACTGTTTAGATGCACACATATTGATCTGTAAATTAACACAAATTTAGACGGACACCAGCAAAAATGTAGAAAGAATATGTAAAAAAAATTTATGTCATTAGATAAGCACAATAGTCTTGAGTCCAACGCAACAAACGGTGAGTAAAACGGACACCGAACGAAAAAGTTATAAGAGATTTAGTGAGCAAAGGTCCTACAAGAAAAAAAAATGGGTAGCCTCATTGATTGCTCACTTAGACCAATGGATTGCCCGACGTGACCAGTTTCGGAAAATCGTCTTTTTTTTGGGTTTTTCTAATTAGAAACTCCCCCTAACGTGTCTTGGACTCGTGTGGACCTATATAAAAGATTGAACATGACCTAAAAGAGACCTATAAACCCTAGAGAAATGATTAAGAAGAAGATGAAGACAAAAAGAAAGAAAAATGAAGAGGAAAGCTAGGTTTTGCAAAGATTTGAGGATTTTTCTAAAGAACAAAGACGAGGAACGTTTTTGCACACCAAGAGGTAAGAGAACATGTAAATTTATTCCATTTTCACTCAATTCGGATTATAGTAGTGCCTTACTTCTGTTTTGTTAAGATCTACTCTAGTTTTTTAATAGATTTAAAGCAAAGAATAAAGGTTTTCAAAAGGGGTTTTTGAGGTTTTTGAAGAACGTAAAATATAATGTTTTGTTTTGTAAAACTGTGAGGTTTTATATTGTTTTGGATTCATGTTTTACATGTTAGGGATTGTTTTGTTGCAAGTTTTAATCCGTTTTAAGGTTCTAAAATCAATGGTTTTAAAAAGGTATTTTCTATTTTCAAGAACACAAGTACTCCTAGTTTTGGATATTTGCTTCCATAGGATTGTAGAGACTATTTTCTTATTTTGTAATATCTTTATATTTTTATTTGTATGATTTCTAATCTGAATGTGATATGTTCTTCATGGTTATTATAAAAATATGATTGTTCATAGTTATTTTCTTAGGAAGATCAAGCATCTATGATTTTAAGTATGATGAATTCGTTTATGTTATATTATGGATTGTCCTATGTTATGTACTGCTATTGCTATTGTTTTCTGTTATTATAGATTGTTTTCTGTTATAAGCCACCCTTTATCATCAATGGAGATGAAAGATGATACTCATCACACCTGGTTTATAGTGTAAATTGTATTAGTTCTTCTCACCAGAGATTAAATGGTGCGATTGAACCTTTTGCACCTGGGTTTAAATGGTGTGATTGGACCCTTCTCACTTGGGTTTAAATGGTGTGGTTGGACCCTTCTCACCTGGGTTTAAATGGTGTGACTGGACCCTTCTCACTAGGCATTAAATGGTGTAACTGTTATCTGTATTGGCTTATGTATCTGATTTGCATGTTCTATTTTGTTTTGTTTTGTTCAGTTTTGTTATATATATCTGCTTTGTTCTGTTTGGACCATCTATATGTTTATATCTTTTTAATGTTTTCAGTTCAGTATATGTTATATATGTAACTGTTCAATTATGTATATTGTTGAAAGTATGCAACTATCTATTTTGTTTTAATTCGTGCTAAGTCTTAATCCATTACTCCTTAGTTTACTATTTACCTACTGAGTTTGTCAAGCTCACCCCAAATTTGACACCACAGATGATGAGGAGGTAACTATATAGCGGTATTAACAAGCAGGATTAGAAAGTTAGATGGATTGGATTTATGCTATGAGATATTGAGACTTTATTTTATTTCAGTTCAGTATTTTATTTTAGTTTATTTAAAAAGATGTAATAGGTTAGTGGATTTCAATTTAGATTTGATGTTTGATTTTTAAATGATGGTTTAATTTATGTCAGACTAATAGTTTATTTGAATGGGAATGTCAAGACATGTTTTGGATTATTTTCAGATCTATGGAATATGGAAATTTTATTATAGGATGGATTAGGAGATATGAATGGTTATGATTTATGATATGCAATTCCACTGCATACGAATGAGCGGAAAATTTATAAGAAATTTACAGGTTATGAATGAATGTTTAAGGTCATGTGCCGAAATTCATTGCCCTTCTAGTATGGGTTTCAGGGTGCGACACTAAGCTTTCTAACTTAGTGAGGACATTTCGGAACTTAAAGTGGTTAGAAAAGTACTTAGATCCCTACCTAAAAGATTTAGACCTAAAGTAATGGCTATTGAAGAAATCAACGATATTGAAACTATCAAATTAAAAGAACTAATAGGCTCTTTTCAAACCTTTGAAGCCTCCATTAAGGTTACCACCAAGAAGAAGGGAATTGTCCTCAAGGTGGAAGAACCTTCCGGATCCAATGTGGACTCTGATGATAATTTACCTAGTGGCTAAAAAGTTTAAAAAATTCTTTACAAGAAATGCTAGAGATTATTCTAAGAACAAACAAGTTAGGAAATCATTTCCTAATTTTAGAAAGAAAAATGGCTTCTTTAAGGAACCTTTTATTTGCTATGAATGCAAAGGGAGAGGTCATATTGTCGAAGATTGCCAATAAGAGAAACAAGTACAAGCCAAAGGGCAAGACTACGGCTGTAACTTGGGACGATCATTCCAATGTGACGGAAGATGAATCCCAAAGTAGTGAGGAGGGTATCTCACAAGAAATTAAAGTCTTTATGGCTTTCAACACCCCCATGAGTTCACTTAGAGACACAAGTGACTCAAGTAGCGAGGGTGAAGTAGATGATGAAGAAGATAATGAGGATGATGACATTCAAGAAGGCTTTGATAAGTTCTTCCTTCAAAGTGTTGACTTGGGAAACAAAAACAAGCAACTAAAAAGAGAAATCAAAGAATTGACACTAAAGTCAAACTCCTTGGAAGAAACTATTTTCAATCTTCAACAAGATTCTTCTATGGAAAGTGAGAAGGAAAACGAACTTTCCAAAGAAATCTTCTTTCTCCAAAAAGCCGAGGAAATGAACTTACAAATAATAAAACTAGAAAGAAGCTTAGTAAAGCAAAAACATTCCTATGTCTTGAGAAAGACTGTAGGAAAATTGAAAAGAATAAACTTCTTGAGAATAATAAAAAATTATCTAACAAAATTCTAGAATTCGATGAAAAATTTCAACTCTAGTAAATGAAAATGATGAGACAAGTTTTGATGTCTCATAAAAGATTTAGAAGATCAAATAAAAACCTTAAATGGGAGAAATAAATGCTTAAATATGATTTATGCTCCATTAACAAGGAAATCATTGGAATATCTTAAGCAAATTTAAGAGCTTAAGGAAGACAAAAGGAAATCCATATCTATGGTTGCTCAAGGATATGAATATCTTGAGAAAATGCTCACTATGGCCAAGGATCATGGTGATATGAGTGGTCTTCGATTCAACTCCACAACATTAACCCTTCCACTCACAAAGGAGTAAAGAATGCTTTTGTAAGAGCAAAAGAAAAGGCCCAATCTCTTACATAAACCACCTGCAAAGGTATGGAGAAAGTGGATTTTCAAAAACCTTCTCAAAGGTCTAAAAATGTTGAGAGGAACCAAAACACCTCATTTAAGGGAAAGGCTCCCTTGAATCAAGGTAGAGTTTAGGAAAGACCGAAGCAATCCTATATTCAAGTGGCTAAGAATAAACCTTAAGCCAACTAAGCAGCATCCTCTAAAGGGTTCTAAGTGAATTCCTTCACTTCTAGAAATGCCAATGGGCAACCTAGAAGAACCCAATAATCCTCTCACACTCAGTCTTCTAAGAGAAGACAATGTCATCCCTATGTACCTAGAAGACCACAATTCTCTTGCTACTATTGTGGACTGGAAGGGCATAGAGAAGTTGATCATAGGAAGATGATTAATGACTTAAAATCCTAAGATATCAAACTTAAAAGAAAACAAAAAATGGGGAAAATGTCAACAAGAGAAATTATATTCAAAGCATTGAAAATAAAAACCTCTAAAGGAAAAAAAAAATGGCCCAACAACAAAAAGAAAAATTTTAAATAAGTTTGGGTTAAAAGGACGTGGGTTAAGAAGGATGAACTAAAATGCTAAGTCATTCATATGGCCCTAAGAACCGGGAGCACATCAAGGTGGTACTTTGATGGTGGGTGCTCTAGACACTTGACCGGGGATAAGTCATTGTTTGTAAAACTTGAGGAAGCTCAGGGTGGGAGTGTCACTTTTGGTGATGGAAACATGGTCAAGATCGTTGGCAAGGGAACTATAAAGGTCTCCAGTATTCCCACACTCACTGATGTCCTTCATGTGCAAGGATTAAAACACAATTTAATTAGCATAAGCCAAATTTGTGATAAAGGCTATGTCGTGTACTTTGTAAATGATGGGTGTGAAATCAAGGACAAAGAACAATAAAAATTTTTTGTTAAGGGAATGAGAACAAACGACAATTACTATGTTATAGAACCCAACAAGCAAGAGTTAGGAGCTTGTCTCATGTCTCAAAATGATGAAACTAATCTTTGACATCAAAGGTTAGGTCAAATCAACTTTAGAGATCTAGCTAGGCTAAGTAAAAAGGAGATAGTCAAAGACTTTCCTAAATTAAGTAAAATTGATAACCCAATGTGCAAAGGTTGTCAAATGGGAAAGTAAACGGGAGTCCCTTATAAGAAAACAAATCAAATAGGGATATATATGCCTCTAGAGCTTCTCCATATAGATTTTGCCGGTCCTACAAGAAATGAGAGTCTAGGAGGTAAGAGATATTTCATGGTGGTGGTTAATGATTTCTCACATTTCACTTGGGTGAAGTTCCTAAGAAAGAAATTTGAGGCTTTCAACGAATTTCTAAACATATGTAAAAGAATTCAAGTTGAAAAAGACCTCGTCATCAAGTGTATTAGAAGCGACCATAGAAGGGAGTTCGAGAATCACTAATTCTTGGATTAGTGTGATGAGATGGGAGTCAGGCATGAGTTTTCAGCTCCAAAAACTCCACAACAAAATGAAGTGGCTAAAAGAAAGAAGAGGACCTTGCTCGACATGGGTAGCTCCATGCTCTCAAGCAAAAACTTAGACAAAGGATTTTGGGCTGAGGTGGTAAACACCGTATGCTATGTTTCGAACCATATTTATCGCAGACCAAGAACTGACAAAACAACCAATGAAATTTAGAATGACAAAAAGCTAACTTTCAAATACTTTAAAGTATTTAGCAGCACATGCTACATCCTTAGTGATAGAGAATACCTTGGGAAGTTTGACAAGAAAAGCGATGAAGCTATCTTCTAAGATATTCCACAACGAGTAGAGCATACCGAGTCTACAACAAAAGGACTCTTACAATGGAAGAGACCATCAATGAAGTTGTGGATGATCTTAAGTCAACATAAGTACAAGTGGAATTACCTGTTGTGTTCTCAAATCGTGAGCCAGTAACATCATCTCATAGAGAGATTGATGGTTCTCAAAAAGGCCAAGAAGAGCCACATCTCAGCAAAGCTCCGAGGATGAAGTTGAAGAAATTCAAGTTCATCCTAAGGAGAAACGGCTCATAAAAGGACTGCCACAGAGTGACATCGTAGGTGACCCAAATGATGGAGTGAGGATAAGGCGACAAATTGAAAACATTTTAAGCCATTTTTGTTTCACTTCAAAGATAAACCCCAAAAAAGTGAAAGAGGCTCTTAATGATCTTGATTGGATCAATGCCATGCAAGAGAAGCTAAATTAGTTTAAAAGGAGCGATGTATGGTTCCTAACAGAAAGGACCTCTAACAGGAACGTCATTAGTACCAAATGGATATTTAAAAACAAATATGATGAACATGGTACTATGACTAGGAACAATGCTAGACTAGTAGCTAAGGGGTATGCCCAGATTCGAGGCATTGATTTTGAGGAGACGTTCGCCCCAGTTGCTATGTTAGAGTCCATTAGGATCTTATTGTCCATCGTGTGCTACCTAAAATTTAAATAATATTAAATGGACGTTAAGAGTACTTTTCTAAGTGAGATACTCCAAAGGAAGTATACGTAGAACAACCTGAGAATTTATGGATCCACATTTGCCCAATTACGTATACCTGGTCAAGAAAGCATTGTATAGCCACAAATAAGCTCTTAGAGCTTGATATGAAAGGTTCACGAGATTCTTTCTTGATCACCATTTTGATAGAGGAAGTGTGGATAAGACCCTCTTTATCAAGAAACAAAATGGTAACATACTCATAGTGCAAATATATGTTGATGACATCAGTTTTGAGTCAATATATGAGGAGATGTCCCATAGTTTTGTCCAAACAATGAAGTCTGAATTTGAGATGAGAATGAAAGGAGAACTTAAGTTCTTCTTTGGTCTACAAATGAAGCAAACTCAAAATGGAATTTTCTTAAGCCAAACAAAGTTTACTAAAGACCTTATGACTAAGTTTGGATTACTAAAATCCAAACTAGCCAACACTCTTATCAGCACAAGTGATAAGATCATAAAGGATCTTGAAGGAGTTGAGGTCAACCCTACCTACTATAGGAGTTTATTGACAGCTTACTCTACTTGACTACAAATCGACCTGATGTATCCTTCAGTGTAAGTGATTGTGCAAGATATCAAGTAGCCCCAAAGGAATCACATCTCAAAGCGGCCAAGACGATTATCCACTATGTCCACAGGAAATTGGACTTTGGGTTATAGTACTTCTTTGACACTATGTGTGTGATTGCGGGGTATTCAGATGTAGATTGGGCCGGTGATGTCGAAGATTACAAAAGCACAAATGGAGGTTGCTTTTACATAGGCAACAATCTTGTTTCCTGGCACAACAAGAAACAAAACTCCGTTTCGTTGTCAACTACCGAAGCTAAGTACATCACAGCTGGCAATAGGTGCACTCAACTTCTCTAGATGAAGCAAATGCTTAAAGACTATGAGTATAGCCAAAACATGATGAGTCTATTCATCGACAACAAGAGTGCGATAGACATCTCGAAGAACCTAGTTCAACATTCAAGGACCAAAGACATTGACATCAGACACCACTTCATCAGGCAACTGGTGGAGAGGGTCGTGTCCTTAGACTATATGAAAACTGAGGACCAATTGGCTGACATTCTAACCAAGCCACTTGATTCAAAGCACTTTGAACATCTTAGAAGCGCCATTGGTGTATGTATGATTTGATAAATCCATTTGGACCAGGTCTCGCCACAGGGCATAACATTAGTGGCTCACAAACCTGAGGTGTGGAACCCTAAGGGACCCTCTTTGGCATGTATGCATTGAGTGAGTTTTTGACCTATCTCTACACATGTATTAGGTGCTTAAAGTCCATTTGAGATCATCAAATATGGGTTCCTAACTGTTGGACCCAAACCAAGAGACATGAGAAACAAAAGTACAGAAACAAAACTTGTGACTGATCACAAGGTTTGTGACCAATCACAGTCCTAACCGGTCACGAGAGCAATTCTATCAAAATATTTGTATACGAGTTTAGAACCCCCAAAGGCGGTTTTCATTGCCCATTTTTGTATACGCCTACTCCTTTCCAAGGCCTCCTCGTTCTTCTCTCCTCAAACCTTAACCTTCTTGCCTACTTTGCACATTTTCTCGCATTTCCTTGCCAAAATGGGGCAAAAGTAGCATGTCACTTGTCCATCCAATAAGGATGACGCCAGTTCCTCACAACCATCTCGTCCATCCTTGCGGGAAAACACCCCTAACAAGGGCAAGCGTCTAATGGAGGAGCCCCAGGCCGCAAGAAAGCGAACCAAGAGACACAAGGCCGAATCCTTCTCTCCGCTTAGAGATGCTCGTAGTCTCAAGAACTACGAGAAGCTATTCTCGTCCTAGGCATTTTTCTTTGAGTGTTATGTCGAATCCGAGGTGCTCAAGACGATTAAACTTTATGAGCAAGTTGACAAATGTTGGTGGCTACCCCTCTTTGAGCTCCAATATCCCATTCAGGACAAAGAGGTAAGAATTTTTTATTCAAATGTGTTTTCGGAGGACTATGGTTAGTGTGCCTTCTATTCGGATGTCCACAAAGTCCGACTAACATTAATCCTGACTATATTGCCAAGCTATTAGGGATTCCTTGCGAGTCCAATGTGATTCTGTTTCCGGTCATGACCATGACCCTGGATGATAAGGCAGAGATGACCAGTTAGATTTGTGAAGACTATGTGCATTGGGGTAGCAAATTACCCTACAAGTTTTGCAAGCCCCTCATGAAGTTCCTCTATCGGGTCTTCACGTACAATTCGATGCCGACCACCCACCAGAATGACCTCACCCTGAACATGGCGTACCTCATTGACAACATTATTCAATGTCGAAGGATTGGCCTTCCCATGATTCTATGCCACTTCATGCTAAAGACTGCCACCGCACACCACTCTAGTAGGAGTTTGCCATTCCCCATGTTAATCACCAAGATTATGATGGCAAACAAGGTACCATTCAAGGTGAATGTGAAGGTTCATTGCCCAATTCCCCCGTTTACCCTAGGTAGCCTTTTGAAGATGGGACTCATTACGGAGGTCGGAGGATCACCTTCAAAATCTACCAAGACCTACCAGCTCAATCCTACAAAGTCTGCCACTGCGTGCACTAAGGCCACTATCATGTCACTTCTCCATAGCCTAGTGCGAAAAGTCTCGGGTGATCCGCAATCAGAAGCGCCACAAATCAAAAGACCATTGCCGCTCGCCTATCTTCGTAGACTCCTAACGACCCGTTGATCTTGGAGTCGGCTAGTGCAAGTGATGAGTACACAGATGATGATGAGGACGTTGGTCCCAGTGATCCTAGCGACGATGATTATGGATTTGATGATGGGTCTATTGGTGGTCGTGGTGATGATGACGAGGCAGACGGTGTTGCGGATGACGGGAGTGAACAGGGAGATGAGGTTGGACTTTGGAGATGTTGCTATAGATAAGGACTCTACCTATGAGGAGGGCGATGATTGAGTCTGATTAGCCACCTATCTATTTTCTTAGCTTCTGTTTAGTGCCTTATGTAGTTTTGTATTTTTTACGATGGGTTATGTGTGCACAGCTATGTACTACACTGGTTTTGCACTTTGCCTAATACTTCTAGTGTTTTATCTCTTGTTGTTATACTACCCCATGTCAATTCATGGGAAAAAGGGGGAGAAAATTCTGCAAGATATAGGGGGAGAGATGTGCAAAATAGGGGTATCAATATAGGGAGGAGATTTTAACTCTGTAGGACCAAAACATAATGCCAAGACTTATGTTTACATACAACTAAACATCTTTGCATTGCATTGGCATTCATATCACATAGCATAACACATTCCTTATGTTTGCTCATTCAATTGCAAATCTTATCTCTAAGGCTTAAGGAAGGTTGGTTGTTTGTGTTATGCAGAGCATGGGTCAAGCAAGAGGCACATAGATTCAAAAGCTTAGTTTATCTTTTTATGTATCTTGTAAGGGTCTTGTAATTGGGTTGTAAGTTGGGGTATGGTCCTCTATCTGTATTGGCAAAATCTTGTAAACTGGGTTTTGCCATGGGATTGACAAAGGAGGAGATTGTTAGTGTACTTATATTATTTGTCAATCTCATGGTCAAAACATGTTGTTAGGGTTGTATGTCTTGAAAGAGTCATCTCTAAGTGAAGAATTCCAAGACTAAAGACTTGAAAATCAAGACCGAAAGACAGCTTTGGGCAAGCTCTCAAAATCCAAAACAGTAAAGCATGCATTAAGCGTGATTAAGGCCATATAGATAGGATCAAAATGTGTATGGACACATGTAGGAAGATCCCTCATAGGTTCTAGGGGAAGTGATCACCTCAGAGACCCAAGATAGAGCACATATGCAGTTTCTGTCCATGAACGGTCACAAACCCTATGATCGGTCACGATTGTGACTGGTCACAAATCCCATGATCGGTCACGCGCAAGGTTTTAACCCAAAAGCAAGGACCCGAGGCTTGTGACCCTTCCCCGTGATCAGTCACAACCTGATCCTTTGACCCCTTGTGACTGATCACAAAGCCCATGATCAGTCACAAGAGTGGCTAAGGCCCAATATAGTGGAACCCAGGAGTGTGACCTATGTCTATGACTAGTCATAAACCCCATGACCGGTCATGCTCAGAAAATTTTTCAAAACTTAAATTTCGTTTTTCTAATCTATGGCCAATATTACTTGCCCATTTTAAAAGATTCCAATCTAAGGATTGTCAGGGTTCCACGATCACTATAAGAGGGAAAATTTCCCTCTTTAAGCTTTCACTTCAAGCATTTGAGAGATTAAATATTTTGCCAAAACATGAGCTCCCAACCAAGAGAAACTTCCATCTACATGAGCTTGAGCTCTTAGAGTCAAAACCTTTTTGAAATCTCTCTCTCACTTCTTCTTCTATTCTCCCAAGCTACTAACCCTAGAGGAGAGGCACTTGTGGGTTGTCCCAAGAGGAAACCATTGCTTGGCTAAGTTCAAGGAGCTCAAGAGCTAAGACTAAAAGCATTGTAGGATCAATAGGCATACTGGCTCATCAAAGAGCACTCCCATTTGGTACAAATAGCAACATCAACCTTTGAGTGGTAAGCTTTACTTTTCTTTGGCATTTATTTGCATCCATCTTTCATATTTACATTATACGCTTGCCGGAGACACCGGGTGTAGTGGTTTGCTTGCTTAGTGCAAATAGAGAGCTTTTAGTTAATTTTAACCTAGATTGTAATAGTCAATCTTAATGAAAATTACATAAGTTCGGTAGTGAGTTTTTGGAGAGTGAACGTAGGTCATTGTGCCAAACCACTGTAAAACTTGTGTTGTGGTTTGTTGTGTATGATTGCTTATCTATTTACTTTCGAATCCATATCTCAACTTTCATATTTACTTGTCTATATCATTCTTGACTTGCAACACCTTTAGCACTCACTTACATGAAATCAAATGGAATTAAAATTGAATCAAAACAATCCAAACACATTAGAAAAGGAAAAAAATGAATTTGTAAATCCTATTCAGCCCCCCTCTAGGATAAACCCACATGGAATTTTAGGGGCCTCAACATGCCCATAACATCATATACATCTTCGCTCAAACAGGCAAATCCAAAGTACTAAAATGGAATTTATCTTCCATTGAAAAGTAAACTAAAACTGAAATGTAAAGATAGGGGCTGAATCACCCATCTTTTGTACTCGCTGCATCCCAAACGACCTCTATAGAAACTTGTCATCTAAGACTCCATCTGTGATGGTGTTAATTTTGGGTAAGTTTAACAGACTTAGCGAAAAGGTATACAATTTATACCACCCAAAAGAGGCCAAAGATAATCACAATAGAAAATATGATGAATCAAGATGAAGGAATCAAAATGCGTATGTGAGTGCCTCAAATATACCAAACATGTATCCTTATTCCTTACTAAGATTCAAATATGCATATGCCACAAGATAACCATATGAGAATCCAAAATGTACCAAACCAAAACATGCATATACTGTATACGATATGCTTAATGCTAACCCATAAGGACCTCTATCAAATGCTAGAACCGTATGTAAATGAACCCACATTGGTTCTCTGACTAAATCGAATCATATAATCCAAGTAAGGGATTCCGGAAAACAAAACATATAACCCATGTAGGGTCTCCAATAAAGTAAAATATATAGCTCACGTAGGGTCTTTAATAGAATCAAACCATTGTTGGGCCACTAGGGCCATCTTCACCTATTGATGTGACCCATGTGTAAGATATCCATGTGTACAAGCTCATAAAGAGTCCCAGACCAAAGAGGTAAATCACATGTAAAGGGCAAATACCAATATGTAAGTGAAGACGCTTAACCCATTTCTAAGGAAATATAGGATGCTCATAGAAGTAAACCTTTTCATGCCAAATTCCTTTCATAATAGAAACCAATGAGCTTGAATGTTCCAAAACTCATGTGAAAGCCTAAATAAGATCCTTCATGAAAACACCGAAATAAACCAACTAGAGTAACATGCTCATGCCACCAGACATTTCCAATGGATGCAAAGCCCAATGTAATACACATGAAATCTAATATTCTAACTTGGGAATCAATAAATTGTAGAAGCCAACATGGATTATCATAAAGTAAAGGGAATCCATCAAAGTGAGTAAGAGGCTCATGCAAAGAGTCTAAAGGCATCCAAGAAACATGCAAATCATGGAGAACTAATCATATGACAATTCAACAAATAGGTAGATTGCAAGAATTTAGGAATTACAAAGGAAAATCAAAATATGAACCAAGAAACACCACATGGAGTTTCCTAAACCATTCAATCTATATGAATCCCTCTCCAAAACCTTCTCAAATAGAGTAGAGATCATCTAGCTCACTTAACAAGATACTAACATCATGTAAATAGCTCCATAATCCAAGAACTCATGAAAATAGAGTAGTAAAATCCTCCTAACATTTTCAAATCAAAGGAACTAGCAACCGACTAAAGGAAATCAACATTTTCAAGAGCTATAGATTTAAATCCACCAAACCAAAGCTTTTTCTCAACCAATCTAAGATCCTAGGAAAGGAAAGTGTGCATTAGATGCATATCCACACACCCAAAGCTAATCTTCTTTACCTTAAAAGAGAAAACTCCTCCAAAACTTCTTTGCATTTACCAATCCCTCCTTCTGTGAGTAAACAATGCATTCAATGTTTAGAAATCATAAACTAAGGTAGAAAACTAAAAACCACAACAAGTTTAGGCTAGATCGTGGTTCTAGCAATTTACCCAAGCGGTTAAGCTTGGAGAAGATGAATCTTCTATCCCTTCTCTCAATCCTCCAACTTCTCTCTCACTCTTCCTCTTTGTGTTCTAAGTGGTCTAAAGGACCTAAATTAGATCCAAAAGGGATTAGGATTCGTTTAAAACGAGATCCCACTTGTGTGAAGGTCAAATGAGGTCATGACATGTCATTCCGTACGTATTCAGAATCTTTCTTGAAATTGTTGTTGTGACCAGTTAGGAGATCTGTGACTGGTCACGGGTTCTGCAGACTCCAATCTGAGAAAAACCTGAATGTTGTGACCTGTCTTCGTGACCAGTCAGGGCTTCATGATCGGTCACACTATGACTAGTCAGGGATCTCATGATCAGTCAAGCCTGAGACTTTTCTGCATTTTTTGTTCTCTTCACTTTTGGATTTCCAAAGTCCAACCCAATTGTTTCAAGGTTCTTCCAGTCCACTCTAAGTCATGCCTAGGTCTCTTGAGCATTGAAGGTGGCCCCTCTTGCTCCCAAATACCAATGGTCCAATTTAGACCTATAGTGTCGGGACCAGATCCTCTAAACTTACCTAATTTAGCTACGAGGTGTTACATCACTTTCCACTGTATGTAGAGGAATACAATGGTCTATGGTTAATGGGTGATGACACTATACCCTTTATGAGTGGTGGAATAACGCAGAAGATACACTTTAAGGCTTTAAGATCAAATTTAGATCTGAATCACTTGTCAATATGGACAAAACAAATACAACCAAAGACCTTAAGGAGAATAGGGAACACCATGGAGTCAGGAGATATTAACTCAATAGGGGAATGAAAAACTAACACACGAGTAAGCAAATGATTCATCAGAAAGGCTGCAATTTGGACTGCATCAACCCAAACAGTTTTTGGAACATTCATTTCAAACATAAGTGTTTTGGAAATCTCCATGAGATCCTTATTCTTCCTTTCAGTCACCCTATTCTATTGTGAAGTACAAGGGCATGTAGTCTGATGAATAATACTATGTTGATTGAGGTAAGAACCAAACACATGAATTGTATTCACTCCTACTATCATATTGCAATACCTTGATTTTCTTGTCAAAGTGTGTCTCAATCATCTTATGAAAGGAGGTAAAGATGGAAAAAACATCACTTTTGGATTTGAGTAAAACCCAAATACAACGAGAATAGTCATCAACAAAAGTCACAAAATAAAATAATGGAAACCAAGTAAAGAATCTATGGGAGCAAGTCCCCACACATCAGAATGCACAATTTCAAAAGAACTAGTATTTTATTCGTACTTAAATCATATGAACTTATACAATGTTTAGCATACTTGCATGAGTCACATTTAGGCACATGATTTTTTGAACATAAACTAAAAAATAAATGTCGCAAAAGAGAAAATAAGGGATGACCCAAATACTTATGCAATTGTTGAAGAGAGATAAAGTTGGATGAGCTATCCTTTGTTTGTGGAAAACTACGATGTTGAACAGAGGTCGCCATATGTGGAGCACTATCAAGCATATAGAAGCCATTCTCCTCATGTCCTTTACCAATTATCGTTCTCGTCTCCAAGTCTTGCAAAATACAATAAGAAGGAAAGAATGTTATACAACATTTTAGAGACTTAGCAATTTGACTCACAGACATGAGATTAAGAATGAATTTAGGAACATGTAGCACTAAAGACAATGGTAAGGTTGGAGTAACAAGGATAGATTCCTTACCACCAATGGAAGAATAAGATCCATTAGCATCTCAGGTTTTATCCTTCCTAGAACAAACAGAGTAAGAAAAAAAATGAGGACGTACCCGTCATATGATCTAAAGCTCTTGATTTAATGATCCAGGAGTGACTAGGAGTAATGATAGAGGCACTTAAGGCAGAAGCTGAGGTATCTGAATGAGAAAATAATGAAGTGGATTCAGATGTAGATGTAGATGGCTCTAAGCTAGCCATAGTGTTGAAGTGTTGTTATCTGATCATAAGAGAAATTTATGTTTTTTTAAGTTGGTGTAGAAGAGGGCATGGAAGTAGGAACCACCTCTATAGACGAAGTAATAGAATGTGGACTGGATCTGGCTTGAGAATGAAAGCCACCTTTGCCACCTGTGAAAGAACCACATTGGGGATGACTCTGAAACTCCTGTTGAGGACAACCATGGAGGTCCTGGCAAGTTTGCTTAGTGTGCCTAGAACGTTTGTAGTGTTCACATTTCAATTTGTCTCGACCATCCAATGAAGCTCCACCTCTGCCTCCACCACCACAACCATGATAAGAGCTACACCCTCCACGTTGGGAGGAAGATACCAAGGCTAAACGATCAATGACTAGTTGTTGTGGCTTTGTCATGAGATTTCGACGATCGTCCTCTTAAGCTAAAAATATGAAAACACTTCATCCAAGGGAGGAAGAATATCCTTTCCAAGAATTAGGGCACGAATAGGTTCATATTCTAGGTTCAAACCAGCCAACAACTCAAAAATTTAGGTTTCCTTGATTTCCTGATTGTACAATGTTATATCTTCGGCACACTGAGCTTTGAAACTCTTATAAAACAATTTTCTCCCATAGGCCACGGAGGGTGGAATAATATGAAGTCAAAGATTGATCTCATTGTCTCAACTGTGACACTTTTTAGTGAAGGTCATACTAACAAGAGCCTTATTCCCTCTCTTCGAATAAGTTTTCGTAACTGAATCCCAAATGGCCTTAGCTATTGATAAGAATAAATAATTGTTTGAAATATTTGGTTGCATAAAGCAAGAGCCAAGACATGACGATGCGGACAATCAAACAAGATTTATATATGTACCCCCACATAAGAGGACACGGTTTAAATGTACATGTTATGTGGGGTTGATTAGAATTATCTAGAGGTGGATTAATTTTGTAATAAGGCCAATAGTGCCATGGTTGGGTTTTTTTTTTGTTTTAATTGTAATCCCGTTTTTCACTTTGAACCCAATTTTCTATGACAAAAACTTTATTTTTTGGCTTGATTTTGGTGTGATTAGATCGATTATTCAGTTACCTTTCTAATAAGACCAAAATTGCGTAAATCCGAGGTGATTTGGGAA
>JAOXJP010240436.1:0-23273 GCA_025762735.1 Platanus orientalis | reverse complement strand
GCCTCTATCTCATTCAAAGTTCTCTCAGTTTCGCACCAAACTCAAAGTTTTACCATCACTGAATTTGAGGGGGGATGTTAAGGAGTAAGAGTGAAAGGTTGATGTAATTGTTTGTAACAGCTGTAATAAATCATTATAAAAAGGAATGGAAACCCAAGCCTGACCCTATCAATGGTTTTAAAAGACATAATATATTTATGTTGGGCGGAGGTAAACCCAAGCCTGACCCTATCAATGGTTTGGGCCTAGCTCAGGCCAGGATTTTTCAGACTGAGCTTAGGCTGACCCAATGTATGTAAATTAACTCGAGTTGGGTTGGATTACTATTAACTGGATTATACTAGGGTCTAGTTGGGTTACAGGTTGGCTGGTCCTTTCTAAGGGGTGTTAACCGGGTTTGTATCACCAGCGACGGAGTAAATGAGCCGAATTTTTACGGTGTGAGAGAGGGGGTGAGTCCCAAGTTTTTTTTTTTGGGGGGGGGGGGGGTGCTCATTTTTGCATGGCTTAACCTAGTTATATAATAACACTTATACATTCTGTATACATGTACTGTATTCCCCTGTATACGAATATATATATGGAAGAGCAACTCCATATTGAAGAAGTTGATTTGGTAAAATGGGTCAGAATCTGGTCAAATAGCAGAAAACCAGTCTGGATCTATTCAAACTATTGATGGACCTGTTATGGCAGGATAAGCCCGTGACCTTAAAAAAAAAACAAAAAACGAGAGTCAATACAAAAAAAGGTCCATTCCAGATAATTGCAACCCTATGAGCCACCACCTAAAGTTGCAACACGTGAGGCCCTCCCCAGGAAGGTTCCTAAGGATCAATACAGAGGTGGTAAAATAAATGCATATGGGAAGAATTTTTGTATTATAGTGGGCTTGTTAATTATGGCAGGCCTGTCACTATATTTTCAAAAAGAATCTGGATCCTCTCTTGCAGAAACAAAAGAGGGGAGCGTAATGTCACGGATTTAGATTTCTTCACACTTACACCATACGGCACTCACTATTTCCCTCCCATGTAGACCAATCATTTATGCCCTCCTGATTCGTCTGTGAGGTTTCCTGAGCCACTCATTGTCATGTGGGGCATGACACTAGGTAGGATGTGACATGTGATGAGAAAATGTTCTTTTTTTAACTTTATCTCACCACATGTTGCATCCTCCTTGATGCAATTGATGATGCAAGACGCTCCCCTCTCCTTTTTGGTAAGAGAGGATTTGGAGTCGTACAAAAATGCCTTTGCGATGCCTTTGATGAATTGAAGGAAGGATTGCACAATCCTCGTTTGCAGAGGATTCGGTTCTCAGGTGATGATCTTAGGCCAAGATCAATGCCTTTTGCGGATCATTGGACACCTAACCATTAATATTTACCTAATATGCTTATCATAATAATAACAATTATTATTGTTATTATTATTATTATTATTATGACAATAGGGTTAGGTCAAAGTGACCGAAGAAATATTAGGGGTGTCAATTGGGCCGGACTGGGCTCCTCCAAGGACAACCCGAGCCCAACTCGAATAAAAATGCCTGGGCCTAAGCTCAGTTTTGCCCTTAAATCAGGCTTTGGGCTGATCCAAAGCTAACAACTGCATAGAAATTTAAATTAAATTGGGGTTCATGGGCTTTAAAAGTCAAATTTATGAAGCATATCAAATTGGCTTAGAGCTCGTCACTTTGATAAAATAAATCATTTAGAATTTATATACTTTAATATGGGCTTTGGGCCAAGGTCATTCAAGTAACAAATTTTGGGCTCACTAATTTTAGGCCAGCCTTCGGGTCTCTTATTAATACAAACTTTGGGCCAGGTCGAGCTCGTTTTGGGCTAAAATAAACTAAGACCCGAGTCCAGCCACACTTTGGACCTAGTACTTGGACCCAAGCCCATCCCAGTCCAAAGTTCAACTTTCACAAGCCAAAGAGATAGGAGCAATCAAACCTAGGTGACCAACCAAGAAATCCTATCCCCCATTGTAGACCATTATCATCATCTTGGGTTTGAGCAACGATCTGTAAACTGGGAAATCAAAACATACCATTGAGTCGGTCCCCACAAAGATTTGCTTAAACAAAAATAGCCTGATTGAATGATCACAACCATGTATTTTTGCTATATTAATTTGCACGATTAAAAGAAGAAAAATTGAATATGCGTATTTTTGGAATAAGCAAGCTCTTTGAAGGGACCCAATCAATCGAGGGACCCAATAATCTGTACATGTGACACGTGTCCTAGACCTATTTGTTATTTTTTTTCTTCATCTAAGACAAGATGAATGATCAGATCGTTAGAATCATGATGTTAATAATATGTTAATAAATTCTTCTAAAGATGATGATGACAAAAGTAATTGTAAGTTCAATAATCTCTCTCTCTCTCTCTCACACACACACACACACACACACACACACACACACAGTTCCTAATCCATGATAAAGTAAAAGAAAAAATGGTTTTGAGAGTCTTCTCAACGTTTCATTCAAGATAGTGTTAGATATGTTTTGAGTGGCAAGGAGCCCCTCCTACCAAAACAAAGCATTTGCTTTTCTACTTGTGTGGGCTGTGAATGATTCTTTAGCTTCCATAACAAGACAAATCAAAAACATGCTCATCACCTTTGCTTCCATCACAAAGCACCCAACCAAACACTTATTGCAGTTCCAGAAGATAAAATACATCAAAAAGGAGAAAGGAAACAAGCACACTCATCCTCTAATCACTTCTTCTCTTGCCATTGTAAAAGCTTTATTATGCTTCTTAAACAAGAAATTTTGAATGGACTCTAAAAAGGTGGCCTCCTTCCCTTCTTCCATCTGGATCTTAATCATACTGTTTCTTCTCTACCTATTTCAAGAGCAGTTTCAGAACTTTCATTGTCAATAGGAATCAATCACACAAAATACCAGGTTTTCCTGCATGAGTTCAACTCGGATTCACTATATTGCAGATTCAGAAGAGACAATGGTCACTCCAATTCCTGCTAAAATACTCATTGGCCTTCCATTAGAGGCAGAAGTGAGCAAGGAGCTTCTCTTGTGGGCGATCGGACTTGTAGCTCGTCCAAATGACAGTGTGGTCGCCCTACATATTCTTGGTTAGTAACCTGGTAGATTTTGAAATGTAGTATTCGGAAAATTGACTCATCACTCACCTAAGCCTACCCATATTAAGGCTTGCCGAGTTGAAATGTTGTGTTAGTTGGATGAGTTTTCTTAGGATTTGTCATGACTCGGTGACTCACCTGAGTGAACAGTAACTCAGTCTGATCATGGGATGATAATTCTTCTAGAAGCGATTACATTGACCAACATTATTCTCAGCATATTTTTTTTTAACAGAATTGATAACTTATTTGTTTGAATATTCTACTTAAAATTCTTGACTTGTCATAGCCATCTTGAACACCTGCAAGAGTCAAGTTCCATAATCCTGTTGAACCCAAGATTTTAACTAATGAAAATTACAGGGGTGGGTCATTACCATTATAAACGGTTACATAAGGGCTTCTTCTTCTATATTATTTAAATGCTGTTTCTGTAATTGTGTTATTAAAGATGATCTGTTATATGTTTTTAGGGGATCAGTATAAAATAGTATTGAATCATTAACTTGAACTTATTAACCAAGTTTAGTAGGACTTATCTCATACCCGTTTCACATTTTCTTCACAACTAACAGTGGGGAAGGAGTCGAAGAAGCTTGAATCTATAACAATCAACCAGACCCGATTTCGTCGAGCAAAAGCCTTTGTTATATCTATGCTCGGAGAATTCGCAGAGATATGCCAGGCTAAGCAGGTATGCTACAGAATCCGAATTGTGATGAATGAGCCTGTTATGAGATTTTTTTTAATTTAACAGCTCCTCGATTTTCCATTCTTAGGCGAATCTGGAAGCTAGAGTAGGATATAGTTCTAGTATTGGAAGAGGTCTTATTGAGGAAGCAAAATCCATTCGAGCAGACTTTCTTCTTGTTGGTGGCTCACGAAACCGGTTACAGAGGTGCTAAAAGTCTTCTCTCTGGCTTCATTTGTTCATTGGTTAAATTGATTACTCATAATTGATTCTTCTATGAAATAGAAGTTCGCTTGATATTATGAAGTATTGCTTTGAGCATGCCCCAGAAGGTTGTTCTGTGGTCTCAATTGGGAGACGTGGGCAGCCCCACCAAGACACAGATTCAGAGTTTATACCCTTTGAAGGTTGGTTTAATCAACACCCAGTGGATACAATTGAAGGTCTAATTTATTTGTTCTAAACTGTTAATCAATAGCAGGAGCCCGTCAATCCAGTTCAAGACGGTCGAACAAAGATGTTCATATTGGTAAGACTCTGCAGAAGCTCTTTGTTTCAAAGACAAAGAGACTGAACTCTTTAAACAAGGATAAGTATCAAGGCACCATTCATTCCCCAAATGAAAGCACCTGCGAAAAGTCTTCACCTAGAGCTGTTCTTGATGGACCTGAAGGGGGGTTGCATGGCATAGAAGAAGATTGTTATAGTCTTGGGGATTCTAGCATCACAGAATCCCCCCTTCCAGCATCAAAGTCTCGAAGCCGCTCCAAAATATGGAAGCACCTACCGACGATTAAGCTCTTTTTTCCTTTCTTCCGCTCCTCGATGGATGGATCCAGAAGGGGGTTTGATGGGTTATCTGATAAAGAAAACCAGCAACCTTCATGGAGGTGTTTCAGCTATGAGGAGATATCCAATGCCACGAATAACTTCCACCCAGGTAAGAGTATTGATGCAGATACTTGGTTTCTTATTCAGATTTCAGGATTAAACTCACTTTTGACCTAAACAAAGAAAATCTTTAAAATTTTGGACTAGTACACATAATTTTTTGAAGTTATTGAAAAAATTGACAGGTTCATAATGGGTGAGTCTGCCATTAGTCACAGTTCTTGCAATGGGCAGCTCTGTATTTTACTCCACTAACTACCAAAGATGCTGATTAACACATCCAATTTGGTATTTTCTTACTTAGACGATTGCTTTGGTGGACAGATAATATGGTGGGGCGAGGAGGGTATGCTGAAGTGTATAGAGGCGATCTCTGTGATGGAAAAACCATAGCGGTGAAGAGGCTAGCGAAGGACGACAGCGACGAAAACAAGGAAAAAGAGTTCCTTTCTGAGTTGGGGATAATTGGCCACGTATGCCATCCTAACACATCATACTTGATTGGTTGCTGCATCGAAAATGGACTACATCTAATCTTCAACTTCTCTACAAATGGAAGTTTATCATCTGCATTGCATGGTGACTTATGAGACCTTAGACTCATTTCTCTAATGCTAGTTATTGGAGTGGTCTATGTATATTTATAGTCCTTGCTTGACATGGCATTTCTCAGGTAACACCTGCAAGTTGCTTGAGTGGCCAGTCAGATATAAGATTGTGATCGGAGTTGCAAGGGGACTTCATTATCTTCACAAATGCTGCAAGCGCAGAATAATTCATCGCGACATAAAGGCCTCTAATGTTCTTCTTGGCACAGACTTTGAACCACAGGTAAAGCACACAAGCATATGTCTTAAAACTTGTATAACCAATTAGCTTCTTGAGAGGTTTGAATTCACTCTGTTTCAATTATCCATAGATTTCAGACTTTGGACTTGCAAAATGGCTTCCCACGCAATGGACCCATCACTCTGTTAGTCCGATCGAGGGTACATTCGGATACTTAGCACCAGAGTACTTCATGCATGGAATTGTGGACGAGAAAACTGATGTTTTTGCATTCGGGGTTCTCCTCTTGGAGATCATAACTGGCAGGAGGCCTGTGGACTCATCAAAACAGAACCTTCTTCTCTGGGTAAGGAGGCACCAACACTAAATAAGGCTTATTCATCCAAGTTCTAGTTAAATTTGTTACTGAACTTGAAAGAGGGTTGTGTATAGGCAAAGCCTCTTATGGAGTCTAGAGACATTGCTGAACTAGCTGATCCAAAACTCGGAGGTAAATATGACATAGAGCAGATGCATAGAGTAATGCTTACTGCTTCCTACTGCGTAAGACAGTCTTCAATATGTCGTCCGTCGATGAGCGAGGTACATAAATTATTGTTTCATTTCCATGTGATCATTTACTTAGCTTCAAGAATTTGCTAATGCAACTGAATTCAATTTGTTCTGTAGGTACTGCAACTTCTAACCTATGGGCATGATTCGGAGGTTGCACGGAGCTGGAGGATGCCGGATTGTAGTGTTGATGAGATGGATGGCTACCCTTTGGACACTTATTGCTGGTCTCCCCCTAATCAAATTTTCCTGGATGATTAGTGGGTTAAAAGTTTGATTTCTTTTAAACTTCTGGTTGTGGTTAGATTTATTGTACAAGGGATGATTTCATTAGATGAGAAGTAGACCATTTGTAACTATGAGCTCAATGAGAGTAGCAACATATTTTTTCTTCTTTCTTTGGGTCTTCGGTTGTAATTTATCTCTCTGTAAGTTTTGGGTTGTCTTTCAGTGATGAGATTAAAGCCTTTTAACAGTGCAAAAATGTTTCTTATATCTCTTCTTTAAATCTGTAGATATTTAACTACCTATAAGTAAACATACTCATTGCACATTAAGCTTAATATTGAAACAAGAGGTGGACCTTGGTTTTTACAACCCCCCGCCCCCAACCCAAAAAAAAAAAAAAAAAAAAAGAGGTGGATCAAAAAGAAGTTGGGTAAGAGGTGGATCCGTTTAGTGCTCTCACCACAGGGTGACCGCATGGTCTTTTTTTTTTTTTTTTTTTTAAAGACAATAAAGTCATTTAGGGAGAAAGAGGGAGAAATGAAACAACTTTATTGTCCTTGAGCACTTTTTCACCACATGTCACTAGCCACTGAGAGCAACACCCAATAAAGCTACAGAGGATCTTGAGTGCTTGCACATGCCAAAGTCTATAGGAGTGAAAAAAGGGAGAAGTTATCCCAAACTTATTCATGGAACAGCTTTTGGTCATAAAAATTTCATATCTACCTTGGATGGTGAGTAGGTAATTTGGGCAATTTTCCTTTTCAAATCTTTTGATCTTCAATTCTTTCCTCCCTTTGATTTTTTTTTTTTTTTTGGTAAAAGGAAAATAGTCATTAAAGAAAGCAACTAAACAAAGGGAAACACAGATCCATCTCAAGACGGTGGGCCAACCAATCAGGACAACCCAACCAAGATGAAGACAAAGATAGACCCTTAGAGGCCAATACATGGACTACATTGTTTGCAGTTCTCTTGAATCACCCAAGATCACATGAATCAAAATAAGACATTAACAATTTACAATCAGCAAGAATGCCTTTAATGTCTAAAGACCATAGCAGTTCTTCCCCTTTGAGGAGGGAAATAACGACTTTGCAATCTCCTTCAAGGGAGATCTTTTGTATCTCCATATCCCAGGCTGTTAAGAGTC
This sequence comes from Platanus orientalis, assembly GCA_025762735.1. Classification (NCBI taxonomy): domain Eukaryota; kingdom Viridiplantae; phylum Streptophyta; class Magnoliopsida; order Proteales; family Platanaceae; genus Platanus; species Platanus orientalis. The sequence continues at coordinate 15,838 of JAOXJP010240436.1, read as the reverse complement.
AAATCTGGGCAGCCAAACATTCAGCCACCACCATGGAACTAGCCATGCCCTGCTCCGCTAGGGCATTAAAAAATGAACCATCAGAACTTCGAACAATCACACCCGCTCCAGCTGTGCCACTATCATTGCAAAAAGCACCATCAAAGTTCACTTTTGTAACTTCCTTTGGAGGGGGAACCCAAAAAGAAATATCAGCCATGTTCCCCCCCCTCTCTTTCACACTCACGACCTCAGAATAATCCTGGATCAGCCTACAAGCATTAAAAATAGTCTTAGTGGGAGCATTACAAACATTGTTGAAGACAAAATCATTTCTTGACTTCCAAATAAACCAACAGTAAATAGCAATGACAGCCAAGGTATTAGAATCAATAAAAGCAGAGGAGGATTCTAATTTAAACCAATTCATAAACCAAGTCTTAAAGAGGTATTTGGGTCATTTGCAATCCTAATAGAGAGGAAGGAGGCAAACCAAAATTTTGAGGACATTTCACAACTTGAAAGACAATGGGCTATGGACTCTTGGGCCTTCTTGCACTTAGGACAAGTATCATCTAAGTCGATCCCTCTTTTCCTAAGATTTTTTCTAGTGGGAATCGCATTGTTACACGCCATCCATATAAAGTGTTTTATTTTTTGAGGCATGGAGAGACCCCACAATTGCTCCACATACCATTTTCGTCCATTTGATTATAGGGACTGGGGGAAGAAGTAGCAAGATGATAAGCCGATTTAACAGAAAATTCCCCTCTCTTATCAAAATGCCAAATTAGCTTGTCCCTACGACTAGACATACATAAGGAAATTTTCCTAATGTTATCCAGATCCTCTTTAGAGACCAAATTAGCGATAGAAGTCAACTCCCACTTCCAATTATCCTTATCAATAAGTTGTGAAACCTTTAGAGGAGCATTCTCCGGGATCATCATTTGAGGGGTAATGGTAAAGTTCCTTGCTTAGGGAATCCATGGATCATTCAAAAATATCAATTTCATCACCCGATCTGAGATTCCATCTAAGGTCCTTAATTAACAATTCTTTCCCCCTTTGAATGCTTTTCCAAATCCAAGAACAATCATTTTTTAACTTAGAATCAAAGAATTCCTTATCAGGGAAATATATAGATTTGAGAAGCCTAGCCCATTAGGAACTTGGGTTCTACAAAAGTCTCAAAGCTTGTTTAGCAAGCAGAGCCATATTAAATTCATGCAGATCACAAAATCCTAGGCCGCCATCCCTTTTGCTAACCTTTAATTTATCCTAGTTGACCCAGTTAATCTTCTTTTTATTTTCATCACATCCCTACCAAAATTTTCTTTGATTACAATTAATTTTATTACATATTTTTTTTGGGATTAAAAAACATGATATCGCATAAGAGGGGATAGCCGAGACCACTAACTTCATGAAGATCTCTTTCCCTGCTTGACTAAGAAACTTAGACTTTTATCCCTAAATTTTATTTCTTGTTTTTTCCTCCAAAAAAGCAAATAAATAAGCTTTTTTCCTACCAATAAAAGAGGGAAGCCCCAAATAATTGCCAAGGGATTGAGAGTTTCTCATTCCAATGACACTTTAAACCACTCTCCTAATTTACCTGGGGGTATTTGAACTAAAGAAAATCTCTGACTTTTCATGGTAAATAACCTGACTTGAAGCCTTACTAAACTCTTAGAGGCAACTTTGGATTATTTTGATTTCATCCATTTTTACTCTAAAAAAGATGTAGCAATCATCAGCAAAAAGAAGATAGGTTATAGGGGGGCTTCTAGTTCTCACCTTAACACCTGAAATTAGGCCAAGGTTCTCATTTTCTTTAAAAGTTGCTGACAAACCTTCAATGCAGAGGAGGAATTAAAAAGGGGGAAATTAGAGCCCCTTGTCTAATTCCCCTTTTGGGGTTTGATACTCTCCCTAGGGGAGCCATTGACAAGGATTTTATAGGACATTGAGGACATACACTTCATCACCCATTTTTGCCAATTTGAATTAAAGCCCGCCTTCTTCATCATAGCAATAACCATATCCCATTTGACGCGATCGTAACCCTTACTCATATCGATTTTTAGGGCCATATGCTAGGTTCTAGACTTGTCGACTCTTAGAAACCTCAAAAGCTCATGAGCTATAATAATATTGTCCGAGATAAGTCTACCTTTGACGAAGGCACTCTAGTTACGAGAAATGATCTCAGGAAATATGATCTTAAGTCTATTAGCCAGGGTCTTAGAAATAATCTTATACATGGAATTACACAGACTAATCAGTCTAAACTGAGATAAATATTCTGGATTCTTTACCTTGGAATAAGAGTGATGAAAGTTTGATTTAATAACTCAAGGGAGGAATGGGATTTAAAGAAATCCAACACAACATCTAATGATGGATCATCACCAACTAGATCCCAAACTTTCTGGAAGAAGCTGGCCTGAAAACCATTCGGCCCAGGGGATTTAAGTTTTCCAAGGTCGACAATGGCTTTCTTTATTTCATCTTTGGTGAAAGGGGTATTTAACATTTTTTTTTTTTGACTCTTCTAAAAGGAATAGGTAGCTCTTATCCATAATATTACGAATATCCTCATAAGTTTGATTGGAGGAAGTGAACAGATTAGAGAAGAATTGATTAGATAATGTCTTAATTTGATGCTCTCCTTTGATCCAACACTCATTATCATTTTTGAGGGTAGTAATTTTATTTATGGCTCTTCTTTTTTATAGTTGAGAGATGAAAAAAATTTGAATTGTGGTCACCCCATTTTAGTCAATTTATCCTAGATTTCTGAGCCCAAAAAATTTCCTCCTTCTTCAGCAACTCAGCTAATATACCCTCTTCCTCCCAGATTTTCTTCATTGAAAATTTTAGGGGGGCATAGAATGGAGGTTTTTTAAGTTTTGTTTACACCTTTCTCTATTCTCTCTCAGCTTCCCAAAAACCCTCTTGTTCCATCTCCTAAGAATAGGAGGGAGCCTATTAAGATTTCCAATCACTGTACTTAAAGGCCTCCTACCACTGCTTTTTCTCCAACCTTTACTTATTTGATCACCACAACATTGGGGAGAATTCCACATCCACTTGAATTTGTAAGGTTGGGGTTGAAAATTCTTTCCCGGGTCCGTATCCAGGATGATAAGAGAATGATCAGAACCTCCCATGACATAATTCTCAATGGTTGCATTTGAGAACAGGATTTTCCATTTGAGATTTGCAGCTCCCCTATCGAGTCTTTCCATTATTGTCCTATGCTTACTTCTGCGATTAATCCATGTAAACTGAGGACCGTAATGGCCTAGATCAATCAAGTTGCCCTCATCTAAAATATACCAAGCTTTCCACAAATTTCTGGGAGAAATTTTCTCCCCTCCTCTCTTGTCTTCCTTGAACTAAAGGCAGATCCAATCGCCCATGCAAATGAGGGGGATGTCAATGCTTTTAATCTTATTTAGAATGTTCTCAAAGAATATGTTTCTAAGACTACTATCAGGTTCTCCGTACACAAAGAGACATGACCATAGTCGGTTATCTTTACTTTCTTGAATTTCAACTTCTATGAATCTAGAGCATTTTTCTTTAACCTGCACCGACACGTCCTTCTTCCACATTACTGTAAGGCCACCTGCTAAGCCAATGGAATCTACCACCTCCAAATTCCATTCATTTTTTAATTTAGATTTTTTTCTAAACTTCTCACTACTATACTTCGACTCATAAATAAAAACAACATCCTGGTTTCTGGATGTAATTAAGTCATTGAGAGCTCTAGTTGTCGAGGATTGCCCGATTTCTTGACACTTCAAAGCGGTGAGCCTCATGGATGGTGAATACGCTATTCTGGGACAGTTGTTAGAACCACTTCAGAAATTTTCATTGCTACTTCAAAACCATATTTGTTCACCTTTTGATTCAATGATATCTTTTTACCTACATTTTGGTTAAGTTTTAAACTGTTGCTGGGCTTTACACTTTGTTGACCAGCACTATCATAAGTTCTTTTAGGGTAGGCTTCTGAAGTTCTAAAAGCTCTAGTACTGAACCCTATTCCATAACTTAATTTGTTCCCAAAGTTGATCTAACTTTTCCTCCTACACTTATCCTTAATAACCTTCTTTGATTTCTTACTTAACTTTTTTGATTTATGTCCCTTCCACATTATTTTTGTATTTCCATAAACTGTATACCAAAGTTTTTTCTTTACTCTTTTCTAATTAGTATATGATAAAAAATAACGACTGATATGGAAATCACTTGAAAAGGGGGTGGTACCTTTTTTGCTCCAAAAGAAATATTTAGGAGAAAGGAAATCATGTTTACCTCCTTGTACTGGTCCTTGTTGAAGTAGACCTTATCATCTTTACCATTCTCCTCTTCGTCATTTTGGGTACCCTACCTTTCCGCAATCAAACTCATGACCTTTTGCTTTTTTACTTTGGGCATGGTCTCCTTTTCTCGTCCTCGTTCTAGCTCTTTTGTTAACCAATTTGATTTTATTTGAAATAGTTGTCAGTGTCAGGTGCTCATCCTTTTCTTCATTTGTACCATCAGTCCTCCCCGTGAGGGCTTCCCCTTCCGTCTTATCCTTTCCGTTTGATGTAAAGAGAAACTCCACTTTTTGTGTTCTTCTGTTTGTACCTGATGGTAACCAGTAAATGCATTGATAATGCCTGAAACTTCTTCACCATTCTTTCTGCTTCTCTTAACTGGGTTACTAGAAGCTACAAAAGTTCTTTTTTTTTTTTTTTATCATTCTGAGCATCCCACTCCATCTGACACCTTGAGTAATTCCCTTCTGACTAAACCCACTACCTGCTCGTCACTTGAACTTGACCCGAATCCGCAACTTCCACCTGATAGCTTTTTAGACTGACCTCAACCCCTTTGGCTAACTGGGTTTCCGCCACCTCTTCAATCTCATTTTCTCGGATAGCAACATTTTTAGAAGCAAACTGGTACTCAAGAACTGTGTTGGGTGTTGCGTCCGGGTAACACTTATTTTCTGCCACACTCTTTGATTCTTTTTGTATCTTTGAAAAGAGATGACAATTAACCTGTAGGCCCAAACCTTTCTTTTTCCTAGGTTCACCCCAGTGCAACACCTCAGCGCCGTTCTGAAAATACTTAATACCATCAGTCGACTTAGCCATTTGCCCCATAGGGATTGATGACGAATGATGATCTCCTTCCAAGTCGACTTGTTTTGCAGCTGCCGAGTTGACTCCATCTTCTTCCTTAGACTTTGTTTTTCTGAAACAGCTCATGAGGAAGTTTTGGGCTTGGAATTTCCACTCTCAATAAGGGGTCAAAACCACACAACGCTTGGATTTCATCAATGGGTTCTTCATTTTCTAGACATTCTATCTTCTTTGGGCAATCCCACTCATCGTGGTTTAATCTTCTGCAGAAATAGAAAAAGTTCTTTAAGTGCTCGTACTTCAAATGTATTTCACATGGCTCCCATGGAACACCTATAACCCTTATCTAGAAATCCACTTCCTCGAAGACAATATCAGCCGGTTTAAACACCCTTAACAAACTTGCTGAGGTGATAATATGCTTGTTGAAATTCTAGGGGACCTCCTCCCATACTTTATGGAAATCATACTTGTTGGCAAACTGAACTCGGAAGTAGCCCCCTTCGACAGAGGTGATTTTGACTTTTTCCCTCCAGCTCCACACCTTGGACATTACCTTGCAGAACAAAGCTTGGTTGGTCTTCTTTAAACTCAAGGGCTTTCCATATAGATAGAAAGCACCATTAGCTGCCGGATTTCTGCACTCTTCATTGAGTTCCATTTCATTTTCCTTCGGTCTCATCCCTCTAAATTGATTTATCAATTGATCTTCATCCTTTTCCTTCTTTTGTATTATTTCAATGAGGTTAATGACACTATCCACTCTTGCATCTCTCTCCATCTCACCTGGATCTGAACAAACAGAGACAAGGGAAACCAGAGAGCACCACAAGCTGTACACACTAGCTCAATGGGGTACTGTTGTCATCCCACCTGAACACAGGGGGTATCTAAACTCGAGAGCTCCTAGAGCCTCCCACATCTGAGGTAGTTAAAAACCAGCACTCATCGCTTGACACTAGGCAGACATTGCCTCCATTCCTTTGGGTTGATTGGACCAAGATTAACATATTCATAAACTTGGGCGAATCGTTAGCTATCACGGATTCTAGGGCACTAGAAATTATGCTTCTTAACAACATGATACTGTGTTTTATCCACCAAAAAAAAAAAACATTATACTGTAAATTGGGTACACCAAGTCCAGTGAACCAGCGATCACTCACTCTTAACATGGACTTAATCTAGCACACTCTAATAAACTATTGTAGATCCAACCTTTCTTTTATTCATTTATTTATTTATTGAAGCAATATATGTTATTATTGCTATTCCACCAAAGTATCTAATATTCTTTCATTTGGTTTACAAGTGGGGATGTTCATGGGCTGGGGCTGAAGCCCAGGGTAAGGCCTGCTATCCCTAAGGATTTGGTAGGACTGATATAAGTTAGCCTAAGGTAGGACTGACTTAGGGCCCAACACATCAGTGCCAAAAAGTGAAAAGCATCCCCAAAAAGAGTAAATCACTTTTTTTGTCACTGATGTGTTGGCCCCTAATGTCAGTCCTCCCTTAGGCTGACTTATCTCAGTCCAACCAAATCCCACCTCCTGCTTTTATGTGTAAAAAGTTTTGGGTTGAGACTGTTGAGCCCAGGTCTGGAAAAAAACAGGGCTCTGTCCCCAAGAATAGGTCTCAAGTGGATCAACCCAAAGCTCATAAATTCGTTACATGAAATTTGGGCCCATAAATTCGGTACATGAAATTATTAAAAAAAAAAAAAAAACTAATCAAGATAGACTGGAAACTTTCTGCCCATGGGGGGTGTCGAGGCTTTTCTATGCCCGGCATAGAAAACACCTAGGTCAAGGGGCGGCCACATCAGTGTTAGAAGTGGTTTACACTCACCCCCAAAAAGTGAAAATCACTTTTGGTGCAGATGTTTCTGCCCATTTGACCCTCGGCGGAGGTTAGGGGTCGGCGTATAAAATCCAAGCCAGGCATGGGGGGTGGGTGGGGGTACAGAAGAAGAAAGAAAACATGCATAAAGGTAAAAGGAGGACGATAAAGATTGATAAAAAGTTATGGATTTTACAGTGGAAAAAAATAAAACAAGAAAAAGAAAATAGTGATCATTACTATAACATTCAGGATTTTCTCATCTCCCAAGATGTCTTGCGAAGAGGACAGGTTTCAGAACAAATTGAAGAAAACTATAAAAATGGTTTATTGGAATCTCCTGTACTTGGGATTTAGAAGGATAATAATAATTATAATAAAAAGTTTTTGCACTAGGCCAATGACCTTGGTTATAAAAACTCTTCTATTGGGTTTGAATCATCTTCAGTCTAAATTAAAAGACATCACACCAATACCTATCCAGCATGTTACACAAATTTAAGGTTGTCAATTGGGCTAGGTTGGCCCAAAGCCTGAGTTTAAAATTGTGCTGAGTTTGGCCCAATGTTTAGGCCCAAAGTTTTATGTAGACCGACTCGGGCTCGGATAAAACATTTTGGACTGAGATTGGGCAGAGCTCGACCTGGCTCAGCCCAATTGACAGCCCTGTACACAATATTGACAATATACACTTACTTATTTACTATATAATTATTTTATCAAAAGCCTCATATATTTATGTTTTGATTCAAGAGTATTCACTGAGACCCTTTCTTTGTGTCATGCGATGATTGGTACTAGCATAGTATCTCTCTAGTGGGAAAATAATTCAAACCCCTAAATCCTATCACATCAGAAATTAAAATTACCAATGCAACGACTTAGGAATAAAGCATCTATTCCGTCACGTCCCTTTCTGATAACTGAGACTAAGAATTTACCCTCTTCCATAATACATTGGTGCGAGTGGAAAGAAATGCAAAGGATCTTCTCCTGCCGGCAAATGACCTGATAAGGTCCTGTCTAATAGGTGATAGGAGATGATTGGCTGAAAAAAATGAATTGCATTTTGTAAAAATTGTAATTCACTTTTTGACCTTCAGTCGTGTCCTGCAACCTGTTAGACAGGACCTTAGCAGGTCATAAGTGGTAGAAGAGGATCCGGTCTAGGAAACGCACATTTGTAGCGAATTATAAAAGATTTTCGCATCGGCGCATGGTGCTATGAAAGTGTGACTGCGATAACGCTCCGCATGACAACTAGAGACTGCGGTCCCTCACCAGCCCACTTGTATATTAATTATGTACATGTAGCATGGTCTTGACATAAGTGGAAGCTAAGTCCATGACATTACGCTAAAGTTCATATATTTTTACGTGTTTTACATTCTACATATTTGTGTGGCTAGGTGAATCACGAGGAAATAGCGTATCCACGTGGCGCACATGAACGAGAGTGGGTCACACCAAACAACATCTTCAATAACAGGACCCACCAACTCCAAGAAACGCCGAGAACTTCACATGCCAATGAGCCCAGGCCAGATCAGCTCCGCTTGGAATGGAGATATATCACGCCAGTACCAATTAACACGTGACACAATGCATGACAAAGGGTATCGATAAATATAATTAAAGGAGGGTGTTAATGTAAATACAGGTAAATGAATATCTTCTGAAGGGTATCGATAAATATAATTAAAGGAGGGTGTTAATGTAAATACAGGTAAATGAATATCTTCTGTATTTATTAATATACCCTTTATTAGGCATAGCATCGCATGCTAGTATGATATCTCTCCGGTGAGAGTTGAGATGATTCGAACCCAAAGCCCATCTCCATGGACTTATGGAGTCCATCCCATCCCCATTTTGAAGGTACAGAACTTGGATAAGGTCTTCAATTTCATGTCACTTGTTTTTAGACTTAAGATCTAATTCTGAATCTTCTGGGTACCTCTTCTAAGAGGCAGTAACCTGATTTCTCTTCTGAAAGTCCTTGAATAATATGATTACCTATGAAACAGATATTGTTTACATCGTTTCTATTAAAATTAAATATATGTTTTATAGTAAAATTTCATAATTACAAAACTTTATACATTCTATATTTGAAAAATAATAAAGAACAAGTTTAACAAATTGGTTGGTTAAGGAATATCAAAATGCATGAATACTTTTATTTTAATATATCTTAAACAAATAAAACACAATGCTACTCAGCACCAAAAAATTAATTAACATTTTCAAATGTAAATATGTAGGTTTGGTTTCCTTATTACACAAATAGATGATAGATGACTAATTAAATGTGTTGAAACAAGGATCCATTTTATTCAAAATCATGTAATGTTTGGAATTTGAGACTTACCCGTAGTTTGTTGTTGCTGATGGGCAATATCAAGTTTAGCAAGTTAATGCTGGCACAGACTATATTTAACATTTAACCCCTCTGCAATTGGTTTATGGTGGAGTAGAGGATGGTGGAGGAGAAGATGACTGACAAAGAGAGATTTTGTTGGGCAATAAGTGATGGAGAAGTGAGAAAGTCACCCACTTTTGCAAGGCATCTCTTACTCTCTCCCCACTTCACCAAGTTCAAATCTCTTTCTCTTCCAAATGACTTTAATGCCCATCTTCTACACTTATAATAGGTGATAAAAAAGGATAAAATATGTACACATAAGTGTAGGCACCATGCTAATGTGTCCAAACTACTATACGTACTCTAGCATTACCCTTTATATATATACCATCTGAATGTAGATGCATCTATATTCGCTTTAAGCCGACCAAATACATATATATAACTAGGTAATTGACAGCCTATCTATAATGACCTTTGGAACCCCTCATATTCGCCCAACCTAAATTTGGGTGTTATAATGGAGTCCAAATGGTTTCACAAAGAGCCTCAAATCCATTTCATCAAACTCAAAAACAAGGAAAAAAGAAATTTCATTCATAATTTTTCCCTTGGTGGCCATCCACAAGTACTAATTAAAGAGAATTTAAGCCGGCTTAACTTGAGGGGATTGTAGCCTATCATTGTTAAGATTCATGCTTGTTTTTTTTGTACTAGTGTATTGTATCAGTATCTAGTGGTTCTAATGGACCTGTATATTATTTATCTGTAGGAACTGTGGAAAAGGACCGGCTTAGGAAGTAGGGGTTGGATAAATCCTCCAATTCTCTTAGGCATCCCACTTCAAAGGTTATTTCTTTCGTATATTATGTAATTAATGATATTAGTTGGGATCCCTTATATTACTAAGTAATTGCAATTGAACTTGAGATTGTAACTCAAACTTTCTACATACCCAAGGAGTAGTAAGGGTTTGGTTTAATTATTGGGATCAAACTGTATGTAGTTCTTTTAGGACTGTGCATGCGTGTGTATAGTGTTTCAAAGTCATCACCAATTCTCTATAACAAGAGAATTGGATACAATTTTCCACATTGTGGGTTTAGTAAGAAGTTTTTATAGTGTATGAATCATGTGTCGGTTTACAACTTAAGATTCTAGGTAAATTGTTTGGGTATGTTTTGGGGAAGGTGTCAGAAACCCCAACACATCCATCTTGCGATGGAACTTCACATTGTTTGTTTTATTTTACTGTTTCTAGGACTTACTACTATTACTTAATAGGAGGTAGGAAGTAAACATACCTTAGATGTTATGCCAGTGTCTGAAGAAAAGTGTTACATGTTAGTATTAACATAGCATGGGATATGACAGTGTTGCAGAAGATATGACAATTGATTTATTAATCAACCACAGTGTTGCAGGGGATCAAGACTATTTCTAGGGTTTCTACAATTGTTCATGATTGATTACTCAGAGAGTTTATATAAGTCTAGCCTTTGTGTGGTTATCAACCAGAAAACATAGGTTTATATGAAATACATAATTATATAGATAGTTCTATAAATAGAAAATATTCATTGATAATGATTAAAATCGAATATGTTGAAAATATATGAAAAATGGTGAGAGAAGGTATTGAAATTGAAAAGTTTGCGAATGACAAAAATCTTGTCATTCATAGGAGGTTAAAATATTCGCAAATGAGGAAATATGTCTCATTCACCAACATAAAATAGTCTGCGAATGGAGCCCTAAAATGCTCATTCACAACCAAAATCGAGGCTCACGAATGATAAATAATCTCATTCACATACCATGAAACCAGAAGTTTGTCTTCAATTCCAACTCCTTCAATGGTGGTTGGTTTGCATGGCCACAACATCAACATACTCCTTAGACACCTAGGAGACTAATGGCGATTTAATCTTGCATAGAAAAAATATTAATATGTACAAAAAAAATGGATCATACATTTACATTCCAAGGACTCTAAAGCAAGGAGAAAGTTGTCTCTCACATGAACTCTAACTCAGCTTATTTCTACATCTATATATACCTTTACAGATGACGAAATTAATACTCTTTGACTCCTTCATATTTGCTATAGTATTTCCAAGTTCTTGCTCTCCAATCTGGGTAAGTTCTTCATCTTCTCTAAATCTGTAAACCAGCAAACATCTCTCTTCTAAGAAGGCAACAAGTTCTTCAACCTCTACCTATCCTTCTAAAGAATATATCATAGAAGCTTAAACCTTGAAGATGTCCATGACCAGGTAAGATATAAATTTTATTTTTGTGCTTGAAGCAAAACTTGTAACCATATTCATATTAATAAAAGAGTTAAAGTTTATTTTCTTTATTTATGCAACTTTATTTGTTTACAGTTTGAGCAACTTGAGATACTAAGAGATTTGTTGTGCTAAACAGCAGTAATTAACAAGTTATTTCAAAGAGTTTGGAGTAATAGTCTCCACATAAAAATAATAATAAATCATCCCCTTATACAGTTGGGTAATTTGTACACTTTGAATTTCTATGCGAAATTTGGTGTTACAGAAGGGGATCACACATGTAGAGAGATATGTGGTTAGTTATGACTACCTGCAAAATTGTAGTAGATGATCATAATTAACCAATGCATGGAAAAGTAGGAATGAGAAGGCATAGTCCAAGAGAGAGACTTATCCAACAAGTATATAAACTACTAACAAACTAGAAAAACTCCTATCTAACAAATATTCATGCGAAAAGCAAGGAAGAATGACAAAATAAACATGTGAAATGATGTTATTTACTTGTTTTATAAAAAAGAAGACAAAAATGAAGAAGGAGGAGGGATGGCAGAATATGAAGATGATGAACATAAGAAGGTGATGAGAATACTTACCTTGAAGGTCTATGTACACGTGTTAAACGCCAAGCTTTAGAACTTTTCGTTCTTAAAACTAAAGGGGAAGAGAAAGCTAAGCTAAAAACTTACCAGTTTCCTTAACATCAAGGAATAAAAAGAAAGGGAACGGTTCTCTTTCCTATTCCTCTTCTTTCTCTTCTTCCTCTTATTTCCCTCTTTATTCTTAAGAGCTTTTTGAATGAATGCTTCCAAGTAGAGAGAAAGAAAAGCCCCTAACGCATATAAAACTGGGAGTTTTATAGTCTCAGTTAATAATGATTAGTTATGAGTCATAAGGGGTAGATTAGGTATTATTTAATCTTGATAGCAGCCTTGTTGATATTTTAAAATGAGATATTTTGAGATGTCTAGGAGACATAATGGGGGAGTGACACATGATAGGGTTAATATCATGGATGATGTCATCCTTAAATATCATGTGATAACTCAATAGCTTTAAGAGATGGCATATATCACCCTAAGGGTTATTGGGTCATTGCATTAAAGTCCATTGATGAGTCATATGCCACTTTTAGATGACACATGCTTCCTTTTAAAGTTTATGTGATCATTCAATAATGTTTTGTAAATATATTCTGATATTTCCCGTCCAATTTGGATGAGTTTAGTTCTAGAAGTTGTAGGACTCTGATGGTTGTAATATTACAATGTTTTTCATGTTTCGAACGATAATCACACTGGTCCAATAAGAAATGGATTGTGACATGTGTAAGGTATTTAAACATCAATATAAGCAATTCACAAGAAATCCAGGGGTGTGAATTAAAGGGGTATAAAGGTAAAATATGATATATGTATCTTAAAGGAAAATATGACTCTCGTGTCATGTGAGAAGCACTAAATTGCGGGATGACCATCATGAATTTGTGAGGAGAGATATGTCAACTCCTATACCGAAAAAAAAAATCATAGATTTCTATTTAGGGATTGGCTAAGGGTGAGTCCAATGATCTAGTGTTGTTTCTAGTGTTAATATCAAGACAGTAATGGAGGAAGGCTAGGTGAGTATAACTATGTACAACCTCCCAATGCCATGAATTTAATGAATCCCATTATGAACAGTGTGTGAGGAAAACTTTTGATAAGGAAATTATCTATCCACTTAGTGTTTGGGTTCAAGTCCTTTTAGGCTTCAAAATCCTTCAAAACCCATGGGTTGTATCACCATACTAGAGTTGGCTAAGGTTAAGTTATGCCTACATCTGCTTGGAAGGGAATGGGTTGAAACCTTGACAAGCATGAGTCAAAATTTGGTGAAGTATTTCTCTTGTAATAACTTATTATGTAACGAAAACTGTGAGTCAAAAGAGTATGCTCTTTCCTCACAAATCTTAGATGATATTAGAGTTGGTCTAACTTTGATTTGCTTCATCAATTTCACTTTAGTATCAATAGAAAAGGAATTTTCTACTCAATGAGTAACTTTCCAATTTTGATTTCAATAATATTTTTTGGATCATCTTCATTATCTCTTGTCATAAATGTTAGCTTAAGTACACTTGAAAACCTAATTCTACATTAAACTCAACCAAAATAATTACTTGATTTGAACAATGCAAATTTACCATGCCATTATAATCTACGCATTTATTGATGCTAAAGGTCATTATATTAAGAAGGTTATCAATTGGGAGTTTTTACAATGGAAATGAACAAATCAATCAGTGTTAAATTGCATCACTATTACACTTACCAAATCAGTTCTTCGTCAAATTGCTGTTGTTAGCACTACTCATGAAACTTGGATGACAATTAAATAGATTTGTCATCTTAGTCACAACCTTACATTTATTATTTAAAACAACAACTTTAGAATGTTATTAAGGAATGAATTTGATTCTAGAATATGTATATAAAATTAAATCTATTCTTGTTCAATTGGTGGCTTCTCAACATTCTCTAACGAATGATAATCTTTTTTCTAGTGCAATTACTGGTTTAACCATTTGATGCACTACTTAGCCAAACTTGAAATCCTTGGGAATGAGAATGTTCAAGAGAATGAATTTGAGGCATTTTCACTAATAGGAGAAGAAGTTATGGACATGATTGCAATATAGTCTAAGGTTTCAATTTGTCTTTTGTTCCTACTTAGACCAATGATGATTCAAATACTTTTGATTCATATTTTTGTGATAGTCATGGTTATGGTTGTCATCGTGGTCTAACATATTGGTTATCTGTCAATTTATGGTCAGCTAGGACATTTGGCCATCATTTTCCATAATTATAGGGATTGCAATTATTAAGCGATAATGTCATACAGTTTTTTTGCTTAAATGACTCTTGTAATTATTCACTAGTACCTCAACAAATGGCTACCAATCATATTACTTTTGATTTGGCTAGTATGATGAACAGATTTCATTATTTAAACAATGAACATGTCGTTCTCTTTCTGTTAAGCATTGTTAGTTTGCTCTAAATAATGTTCTTCATGTGCTTGTTATGAAAAAGAATTTACTATCCATTAAGAATTCTTCAAAGGGTAACATTTTCTTTTTCTTTGTCTTTCTTTCTTTATTTTTATTTTATTTTTGAATTTGATGGACTTATTTTTTGATCAATATAATGTTGTTTGATGATTTGTAATGGTTTGTAACCACTTCGAGTCAGGGGGAGGGGGGAAGTTTTGCTTATTGTTTAGTTGCTAGGGATCAAAGTGGCATAATTGATTAGGCCATACTAGTCATATATATATATATATATATATGTTACAAATAAAAAAAAGAAATAAGTGCCTACTGTTCCGAGGTAATAAGACATTTAATAATAATAATAAAAAGTCTAGTTGTTTGATTGGTAAATTCCATTGATTGCCTTACAAGTTGTCATAAACTACTTCCTCTTCTCAATTTGAGTTGATACCAATAAATTTGTTGGACCTGTTGTTTTAAAGAGTGGTGGATATTCTTAATTTTCTCCATTTTATATGATTATTTTCATTGTTCTGTAAATCTAAAGTGGCTACATATTTTGAATCTTTCAATTTATTAGTTGAGAATGTGTTTAGATATCCTATTAAATATTTTAAATGTGAGGATCTAAATAAAATGATTGACCCTAACCAACTTTTTTAGAAAATATGATACATATCAATGTATTTTATATCTTCCCTCCCCTAAAGTTGGTTAAATGGAAGTATCATCTAAGACTAAATTGTCATAACATGCTCAAATGCATATGGATATTTGTGTTGAAGTTTTTTAGATAGTTGTGTATGTACTTAATTGGCTACCCATACTTGCATTAGGCAAATCCTCGATACCCGAAGCACCATTCGCCCCCTCACAGGGGGTGTGGACCCATCCACTTTTTACATGCTGCCAACTCACCACTTTACAGGGGAGAACAATGTCCATGAAGCAAAGGATTTTCACACCTTGGAAAATTGTAGCATTAATAAAAAATCACCAAATATATATAAAAAACAATATTAAAAGACAAAATGATTTTTGTTTTATGCTACAAAGCTATCATTTTGCTCATTTTTAACTAGGGGTGGAATTGAAATTCATGTTGATGGGTCAGGTTCATGTCTTGTTGAGATAAGGGTATATGATAATATGGCTCAACACGAGAGCGATCCAT